>NJRP01000006.1:1049960-1075386 GCA_003063835.1 Aphaenogaster floridana
AACTTTAACTTAACTTAGTTAAAAAAAAAATTTAACTTACCCAACCCTGCTGAAAAGTGTCTTGCGTACATCTCGATTTTGAGATTAATTTTTTGGGGCATTGCACGTGCGCGAATATTCCAGGAAAAATATATCAGGATGGTGACATCTAAGTGCTATCAATTTTCAATATGTTGTCCCACTTTTGTTTTATTTCGAGATTTTTATTGTTCCGGATTTCGCGTTATATGTCTATCTATCGCTTCCAATACTAGAAAGATCGGTCGCGCTACTGCGCCAAACGCGAATTATTGCAGGTGGAAAATGATTTATCGACAGAAGGCTGTATTTAAAAATTAATCGCGTCGTACGATGTAGGCACACGTGACGGGTTGTTTAAGCGAGGAATAATGCGTCGATCACTATATTAGTAGCATCGATCGACGTGTCACTTCGATAAAATCGATCGAGACTCAATTGTCCCGTACCTGCTCTGACTACGCCACTTATTTTGGAGTATTTGTCAATAGGATTAATGGATATAAACAACCGCAGCGAGTTAAACATGCATTAGAGATATACGGGGTATAGCTTACGGGAGGGAGAGAACGGAGGGATGCGTAATAAATAACGGCATTTAATGAAGAGGGATAGAATCGATGGCCATTACGTTAATTTAATTATCGTTGTTGAGCGACTGTATCAAATACTCTCGATATTCGGCGCGTTTGCTCAAAACAATTTCCTACCCCAAATACGGTGGCAAAGAAAAATTGCTAAAGTTCCAATGCTTGATTCAACTAATCCAAATGATGAAACAAATAATACGTCTAGTCGTATCATTAGATTTATTCTTTGAATTATTATTTTTTCACTTGTAGCAAGAAAATATCTCGAGAAACAGCAAATATAACAGCATTAATATAAATAAAATGTCAACTTCATATCACAATAATTTCTGCTAATTGTTGCGTAGTATTAATAACTTCAAAACATACCGCCACTCTCTCGATACGATATTTCTAAATTTTAACATAAAATTATTATGAATCAACTTTCATATATATTGTATTTAACATCAAAATATTATATAATTATTTGACGGGAATAAATAAGGCATACTATACGAGGATGAGTCAATATTTATCCGCACTCTATTTTTTAAATTTATTATAACTACAATGGGGAGAACTTACAAATACATAATTTTTCCACATAATCCCCTTGCTTTTCAACGCACTTAGTCCAGCGTTGCATCAGAGTGTTTATGCCTTCAGAAAAAAAGTTTTCGGTTTCGTTGTCAGCCACATATGCATCATATCTTTTACGTGTTGATCCGAGAGAAACCGGCGACTTCTTAGTGGACTAATAAGCCTCGCTCTTTCAGATTACCATTCAAAGGAATGGTAATCTGAAAGAGCGAGGCTTATTGTCGAAAGGGGTTTTAATGTTATAAGAAGCTGTAATTGTAAGTCGCCGATTTCCTTCGGATCAACACGTAAAAGATATGGTGCATGCGTGGCTGACAACGAAACCGAAAACTTTTTTTCTGAAGGCATAAACACTCTGATGCAACGCTGGACTAAGTGCGTTGAAAAGCAAGGGGGTTATGTGGAAAAATTATGTATTTGTAAGTTCTCCATTGTAGTTATAATAAATTTAAAAAATAGAGTGCGGATAAATATTGACTCACCCTCGTAGTGAGGATTGTCAAGAATTCGTATAAATATCATTTACAATTATTGTGAAGACTGTTCGATGTAGAAAGGATGAAATGACAAACGTTAATAATTCGGTCAACATTTCAAAATTCATAAAACGGCAACGCGGCACGGAGTTAACGATGTGTAAATTGAAATCTTTTGACGCGGGCCTCTTCGAAAACTCTGGACAGATCTAATACGACAGTCGTTGTGATGCCCATGGCAACGCGTGTCGTTCGCGACAGCGCTCGAGGAGAGAGAAAATCGAGAGCGATAGGATAAAAAAGAACGCGTGGACCGCCAGCGCAGTTTCTTGAATCGGCCTGGAATAGCGAGGAGGGAACACATGTCCCCCGGCTAGCGCGGAAGACCCCTCTCGTTTTGCATTTATGACATCAGCGACTAATGTTCGCGTCTCGACCGAACCTGTCCCACCTCGTCCGGTGAGTAACGCATGACATCAACCCCCATTAGGCACACCTACGAAAAGCCCGACTGTTCGCGAGGTCCATTGTGATTATCCGCGTCGCCATGGCAATCTCTTATCTTCTCCATTTCTGTATTTCCGACCACGACCAACCTATAATGCCGACATTACACGAGTCAAGAGCGCAAAGGGAAAAAGCTAAGATCCGTATCTGTAATACTCTTTCAAAAGTAAATATCACAAAACGGGAAAAATTTCTCTGTGAAAAATTCCGTCTCTGACGGATGTGTTTTTGTTTTTTAAATTATTTTTCCCCTAAATGAGATTTGCGTAAAGTGATTAAAACCGCATAATATAACGTTAAAGTTAGCAAGAGAATGTATCACTTAAATGCATCGTGATTCTTATCTATTTTTATGCACACTTGTTGAAAATGTAATGAAAAATATCGTGCACAAACGTTACATCTTTTTTCTTGTTTTTCGAATAACCCGTACTTGAATACTCTTCGACCTGACGGATTATCGTTATCGGGCACGATCCAAAACTGTCAAGGATTTCCGCATATCAATTCGACGATAAGACGAGTAACAAGCTCGGAGCTGACATTTCTTCTTAGATATGCATCACGGAAGAATACACCGACAAACAAAATTGGATATACGCGTATGCAAATGCTATTCCGACGCTTTGTTGTTGCATCGTCGTTTTTGCTCACCAAGAAAATAACCTTTCGATAATCATAGCTGATCGGAAAATTCCGTTGGAGAATAATAGAATCGTCAAAACATCCCGAATCACGCTTTACTCGAGCATATTTATCGTTCAATATTCACGAATCAAAAAGTATAATAATTTCTGCTGTCGTATTTAATTTTAGCTCATTTCTGATAATTAATATTTTACTTAATCGCTTATAAATTAAATAATATTCTTATTAATCTTATTGCGTTTAACAGAAATCGAAAAGTATATTTTTAAACGCAATAAGATTTAATTTTCGATCTTTCCTATAAAATTATTTTATCAAAAAGAAAGTGCATCTTAAAAAGCTTTGTTTTATTATGGAAATTCTTTTTTTTAGATTAATTGAAATAGATATATAACTTAGAGAATTGCTAGTTCATTCACGTTTTTAATATCGAGGTCAGTCGTCAAACGTGCGACAAATTGAAAGGCTAGTATCTCGATTATTGCGTTAGATTATCTCGCGTCTAGCAGAACCTGTTCCGCCATAAGCGGTGAGTAACGCATGACATCAACCCCTATTAAGCGCTGTTGCATTTATATCGAATTATTTATGCAAAACTTTCATACGGCCTCGAGAGACGCCCCTTTATCGGCACTGATCAAGCTGCGTAAAAGACGGCAATAAGGTCAGTTGCAACTATGTATAAGTAGAAAGTTGCAACTAAGCGTCTAATTAAAACTTATGTTCTTTTGTGATATTTATCGAGATAAGCGCAAACTTCATTCGGAAATAATAAATATAATAATATATCTATTGCTCAGAAATAATAAATTCGGTAATAATAGTTATTGCATCAATTTACCGCAACTTTAATAAATACAATATCGAGAAATTTTTAATTAAAAGTAAAGAAAATTTAACAATGTCTCCAATTAAAAATAATGTATGTGAGTTTGTTGTATCTTATTGCGAAAATTATTCTTGTTAAACGCGGAAGATACATGCTTATGCAATTGTAAAAATATTACGTTTCGATATTTATAAGTCCGCTCTTGGGAGATTAATATCACAATTGAGATTCCGAGACAGAGATCAATTATTTATACTATGTATTATATATATTTCTAAGTTATATATATTTCTAAGTTATATATATAGCAATTCTCTAAGTTACATATATATATTGTATAAAATGCCACTTATGCATATGATAATCAGCGAATGATGCACATCTCATGCCGTATCCCTTGAAATTGTCATTCTTCGCGTAAGTTATCAGGAATTATTTTTGCGCACGATCGATCGAACGGCCGATTCACTCCTATTCCGAGGCGCATCGATCTTTTTATACGGCGCGTATGTAAAGCGAGTACGCTCGTCTGAATCGCGAACGAGCGATGGAAAGAGGAAGCTGTTGCTATCGTCGATCAGCTTCTGCTCCTTCATCAAGACAAGCTCCATTTTTGGAGCGCGCATACCAATCCGTGAATAGCAAGCGATTATGCCTGCGCAATAAGTCAGTCCACGGAGAGACATCTTCCACGATACGTCCGCGTTCTACCATGAAGATAATTCGATCTTCAATCCTTCAACTCCGCGATTATCCTAAATCTGAAAAATGTATCTTGCTCCACGGACGTTTTGACGTTCTTTCCTCGGGCTTCTCATCCATCACGCAATGCAACGCGCGCTCTGGTTTTGCGATGTCGATTTTTCACGCGAGCTTCTGATGTGTGTTCGGGGAAAAAAAAGTTTTACTGTTCCACGACCCGGCCGATTCCGGGAATAACTTAAAAAGTCTCGTGCGAATTCTCCCAGTACACCGGTAGAAAGACGAATATAACTCCTTCGAAAAATGCAGCAGTCGCGAGAACAAGGGAAGAGAATAGGTCGCATGTGTGTATTCTCTGCAATTTGAACGTCAGCTTGAGGGCGTACGAACGATATGGTTTTACGCCATCCCGACACCCGGAATGTGGGAACGTGATTCCTCGCTTCCCACGATTCTTATTTCGGAGACACGACACGATCGCTTGTAAAGTCGAACTCTCCTACGTGTCTTTCTTTCTCTCTCATCCCTCATCTCGGAGATGTTCTTTAAATCTCCGGTAACAGATTCCATGCATTCTAACGTTCTCGTACAAATGACAAAAACACAAGTGATTCTTAGAATAGAGGTAATAAAATGTAATAATTACGCGGCTGCTTTTCTGATTGGAACTTATCTTTTTGGCAAGAAAAATTCTCTCTCTTTCTCTCTCTTTAAAAATTAGATTCTAATATATTATAAATAATTCATCTCGAGACAAAAACATAAATATAATTATAATTTTAATTCCTACATTTGGATGAACGTCTCCTGTGTGACTAAACTTGCATATGCCCAAGGCAAATAATACACTTGAATTTATGTAAGTTATTAATTCCTTTCTACGGAATTAATTATCCAAAGAATTGCACGCCTTTACGATTTGCAAGCAGATTAAATCGGAGAGCTTCCAGGAAAGTTTGTCACAACAACCGCAGTTGCTTCCGCAATGAGCCAAACATCGTCGCTTCGAGGTAAACGAGGGAAGAAGGATAAGATAGCCAAAGAAGAGGCGCACTGTTCGCGATTTCGACGTCACTTTGGCAGGGCGCCATACGCTCTCTCATGTCGTCCCGGCACGCAAACGCGTGGGAGTGGAATTCCCTGATTCTCACGAGCCTAATTTTGGGATCGCGCCGCTGCTCCCGACCGGCCGGAAGCTGAAATTACAAATTTGGAGCGGTGGCCCATTTTTTTCCAATGCGGTAACTCTCAGCAGAACTGTTCCGGGCTTCCCGGAATCACCCATCCTCGTTTATTCGCGTCTTCGAAGAAACGATCACGACTCGCACTGGATACGTGTCACGTACGAAGAAATATTATCAAGAGACTGAAATAGAGCGCTGATTAACAAAGAATTTCGCTTGTTCCGTCACCAATAATATATATCCCGAGTACGTAAGAAGAGACCACTAATCTGACGAATACGCAAAGTGCACATTTCCAAAACGGATACCTCACGAGGTCTAATTTTGTACGCTTTATTTTTCCGCAAAACCCACACGCACCAGAATAGCCGCTTCTGAGTTATTACAGCATTGAACTAGCGCTGAGCTTTTCGGTCTTTCGCGAACCCGCGTTGCCTTGGCTTCGATTCCCGTCGTCGCGTCCTCAAAGGTTACCGCGCGCGCCGAGGCTCACCTCGTTGCATTAAAATTCGTGTCGCGTGTATTTCTGGCGCTGCGCCGCGATGCGCCGCGATGCGATGCGATGCAACGCGCGCGAGCCATATTGCAGTCTTTTCTCCTTTCTTTTTTTGTTTTTCGCGGCGGGGGATTCCGCCTTCAGCATTCGATCGAATTCCCGCGGCCCCGTTCCGCGAACTCCCGCGTCCCGGTGCGTCCTCGTGCCTGACATTTTTCGAAAGCCTCGCTCGTACGCTCGCCTTGGCACCGACCCCGCCGAGGCGTACATTTTTCCGACCGAATATCATGTGTCGCGAATATTTTCAGAGCGTACTGCTTTGTTTACGATATTATTTCTCATGCCGAAATTGCTTAGCCCACCTAATATCTTGAATTTTTCCGCGAATTTTGCTCGGTTTTTCGCGATAGATAATAGCCCAGACAACACGCTTGTCAGAATGAATACTTTAAGAGAACTTTTTCAAGAAAACTTTTTCCGATCAAAATGATTGGATAATCCGATCAAAAGGTAACACACGGATATTATCGATCTCTTTAATCGGATAAAAAAACCGATGAAAACCGAAATGACCGATTAAAGATATCCGACCAAAAAGTTCCAATTTAGAAAACATCCGATCAAAGATATCCGACTAATAATTTGATTGGTTATCATATTTCGGATATTTAAGCATATTCGGATATCAAATGTAAACGGATAAAAATTTCAACTCATTGATATCGGATAATTTTTCATCGGATCACTGGATTTGATCGGTTATCATATTTTATTGGATATTTTTGGATCGGATATAGTTCATTTGATCGGATAAAATACCCTCTTTTTATCTATTCAAATGTAATGTCCGATTAGGTTGTATATTAATCCGATGAAATTTAAATGGACAAATTAATGACGGCTCATTTTCCGTTCATATTTCATCGGAAATTTAATTTCATCGGATAAAGGCATCCATAATATGATCGGATAGCCTCAGAGCTCTTTGAGATATCTCATTTGAGACATTTCTTGAAAATGTTATCTTTATGATATCATGCTAAATAATATCAGTTTTGAACTGTCATGAAAAATATCTTTCTGATATTCTAGGACTGCCGCTAGGTGGTATCGTTTCTCGCATGTAAAATTTGTCGGGCTCTCTATATATCCAAAGTCTATATAACCGAAACTCAGACATGTCATAATTGTGCATTTATATGGGTTGCATCTATTTGGGTTGTGTAACAATAATATTGATAAATTTTGATATGTTTATCACATTATGATAAAGAAACAATTTTCCCCCAAAATTTTTAGAATATTATGTTTTAGATATAAAAAAGAAATTTATATATTGACATATATTAGATCTCTTTTACACATCATAAATAACAACTCTATATATTGACGAACTTTAAATATCTTAAAGACGGCCGATTTAAAAAATCTTTTAGACATCATTTTCATGATATCTTTCTGCTCTCAAAAAACAGCGCATTAGATAACATTTTGACATCTTTATGTAATCTTTTAGAAGTCTCTTTAAGTTATCAGGTTCAGAAATGAGATATCTTTTAGAGATCTTTATGATAACATATTGTTCTCTGGAATTTTATCAATCTGTGTATTATTTATTCTATAAAGTGATCGCGAAAGAATGTTTTGCTGAAATATCTAAAAATTTAACCAGATACAGATCTGAAAATAATTTCGTCGGACCATCAGAATAATTATGTAGGACACCACGAAAATAGTTGCTAAAATATCAAAACTTTTTACTTTACTATCATGTTTCAGCGTCCCACATAATTACATTAACAAAATTATTTTCAGATCTAGTCAAATTTTTAGATAGCAAAATCGTTTTATCCGTGCAAAAAAACAGACGTTGCGATTTATATTTTCATCAAGAGATCTGTGTTAGCTAGTCTCATTATAAATTACACACAATTGATTATATAATTAAAACGAAAGCAGCAATAGATAGTATGTACTTTTTTAGTCGCAGGAAATAGATTAAAAAAATAATATATACGTAACGCGACAGAGTTGCATCGTGCGAACAAACGGGTGCTAGGCGGAGAATAAATTCACGGTTAACGGTTCGATAGCGATCGCGTGGGTGTAACGCTCTAACGAGTCGTGTCATTCCCGGATGATAATGTCCATACGGGCGGGAGACAGCGGCGCGTCGACCTTCGTGCCGATCTCGCTGCGAATTAACGACATTCCCGGCTAGCCTATGTCACTGTGAGGAGACCTATGACCAACGGCGGTGGCCGGCGAATCGTTTCTCCGAACCGAATGCGCGAATCATGACGCATAAATTGCCGTGATTGTCCGCGCATGGCCGAGTCGGAACAAAAGGAGAGAAATTGCGACCAGGAACTTCATTTGCGTCAGACCAATTTGTACCGAGTACTCCGACGTGCGTCGTAAATCATCGTCGACGGACAGTACCTGTCGTTTTCCGAATCAATCCTTAAAAGAAAGAGAATAAAGTGGGTTCATGGCGAATACTGATACTACGGACGCAAGAAACAAATTGTTGTAAAATCTACAATAGAATACGATTCTAAAGTAACGCGGACTTGCAATTAGCAAAATCGAAGAGTTATCATGTATAATTGATTGAAAGTGGATAGTAATACAAAATATAAATTATGTCGAGCGACTCTCCTCGTTGCTTTGATCAAAATACAATTCAGAAATAATTAATAGAGATATATTGCTTTGCACAAATTTGATAAAAATGGCTCGATCGGTTTTCGATTTGACCGCATCAATAATTCGAATCGCTACAACAGCTTGGAGTACTATTGGCACGTCACGATCGGGTCAGATCCGGACAGCATTTCAACGCGCTTCTCAATATAGTACTCGCCAATTCCGGAATAACGACGAGAATAAGCGTCGAGCAATCGCCTCGCGGACGCGGGGTTTCATACGGATCGTTATAGCGGAAAGTGGGGCGTTGGGAAAATCCTATAATAAGGTTACAATAAGTTATCTCGTACGGGCGAAGATCAGGAATTTCATCTCACGACCCGCGGCGAGCAAGCGATGGGAAGCGCGCATTACCGTCGAGAATTGGACGCGCGCCACCGATGGACACACACGAGCTGACTAATCGAATATGCACTTCGTAGGCTTATTCCGGCTCTTCGAGGAAACCTCTTTCGCAAGCTCTCGCATACCTTTCCGCCCGCCCGCAGTTTATTTCCGTTGTATAATTCGCGAAAATAAATATTTCTCCGGAACGCGGGCGTTCTCGAGCGCGAATCCGCTCGCGAGTGGAATATACCCGTCCAAGCTCGTCACGCTCGCCTCGTCGACTGGTTATAAAACCAGAAAATTCTAAGTGCCTCCACGTGAAACGTAAACGCTAAAATGCGATTAATTAACAAACGAAATGAACATCTGCGAGGTGTCGTCTACGTCCACGATATGACGCGGTGAATAATTTCTCGCGTTGCATAAGTTTATTCGGAATCTTGAATAAATGGAGATTTATATGATTATATATCTTGAACATATTTCAGAAAATATACGTTCAATATGCGCATATATAACTATTTGATAATATATTTATTTTAATAAATCAAATGTATCAATTATCCTACAAATTGTTTAATTTCTATCATTAATTATATATAATTATAGTCGCTATTAATTTTTCAACGAAGAACTATATCCTGAGTGTAAATATAAAATCAATGGCTGCCGTTAATTTCAAGATAGAAATAAAAACGATTATTATAAAAAATAATTACGGCCACATATTCGTATCGCGTTTCTGTCAAAAGTCAATAATAAACTTTCCATGAGGAAAACTAGGATGGCGAGAATTGACGACTATGTGGCGCGTGTTTATCAATTTCAACTGATGTCATTTAATTCGCGGATTGCCGCATTTGTTTACCATGATGCATGTTATGAACAATAATTGTTTCTTTACGTCAATTATTTCCCGAGAAATCGTGCGCGTCGGAATTATATTAATCACTATTTTTTCGCAACAAGACTTTGAACTTGCCGTTGCATAGACTACTTTATTTGGTTCTAAGTTCCACGTAGAATATTGCGTAAATACGGTTTACATGCTAATAGAAACGCATTAACTATCAACGAATGCATCCTCTCGTTACTCTTATTCGCATAAAATTTCCGTAAAATTGAACAAGCATCCGAAAACAGAGACTCAACGAAAATCTATTTCACAACGATAACACCAGAAAGAGGGACATTTTTACTTTATGTAGTTTCTCTCGGGTGTTTAAATTCGATGATTAGAAATGTCGCTATTATATGAAAAATTCACGATGATCTCCTTTCTCTTAACATAATAAACTCTAATTCCTTTAAAAGGCTTAAAATATCGTTCAGAGAAAAATTGATTGTTTAAAACAGACCTGTCGACATCTTCTTGACAAGATTAATTACACAACGTGTGCTTGCACCGTCATCTACACAAGCTGTTATCGATCTGGTAGAATCGAGTGTGTTTCGTTAGTGGCTGCGAGCCACTTGGTCTTTCTCTACGCCACAAGTTCGAGTACTTTTAGCTAAGCACACAAAACACGTTCTCTATTTACGGAGCGATTCCTGGTAAACTAGAAGCATCGGTATTTAGCGAGAAACAGCTCACGCTGCCGTAAATTATCGCACACGATCAACTGGCCAGATTATTAATCTCGGAAGATAAATCGTCTTCGTTAATTTGACCGCTATAATATTTCCGCGTCGAGGAAAATATCGATCCTTCGCGGCCAAGTAACTCCGTCTAATGAATTTTTCACGTAAAGAGGAACGCTCCATTTTCAATATCGAGAAAATATCGGTTAAAAGGATATCAATTATCTAAATTAATTAACGTATTATTACCGTAAAAGCTGTGCACACGCTGTTAAAATAAGCGCGTCTAATTATCATTATAATTTTATTATTGCTAAAACGACTTTTTAATGATATGTATCAAAGACGAATACATTATTGAAGCTACGAACACATGTTTGAAGCTTTTTTTAATTATCAGCTATTATGACCAATGCTGACTGCCATTATAGCCATAAATATTAATTGTTATGTATCAACCGGTTTTCTATCTTATGAGATCAGATTATCTTACACATCTTTAGTACTCTACATATCACTTTTGCCTGACCTCTTTGTGATAACAGTATTTTTGAAAATTAAACAAATTCAATCGTTTAAGTATTTGTAGCATTGAATAACTTAGCAATCAAACCGAATATACAGACGTGAGGTTTGTCCTATTTTTCGATGTATTTTGCAGCGATTTATCCGACTTAATAATATACGAATCGTACATTTCGAAATATCGAGCAGGTTGCAGCACTGTGCCGAAGAGCATGCAGCAATGCCAATTAATCGTTACATGACTAGCTCCATATTTTTTTCAAGAGATACACCTGAGAAAATATTGACAGTCGATGATGAATTTCGATGCTTTTTACGGCGCTTTCCATTTGAGATCGATGCATTGGGTGGGTCCCGAGTGCTTTCGGATGAGCACACAAAACACGTACTCGTATTTGTGGAGCGATTTCCAGTAGCCGCACGACGCCGTTTCGCGAGAAACACTCCGGCAATCTCGCGAAAGAACCGTCGCGGAATAAAACGGTGCCGCGGAGATGTTTGTTCCGCGCAAATCGTAGGAAGCTCTTGGAACAAATTCCGATAAGCAATGCAGTTTCAGAGCGGCTTTTCATAGCGGAAAAATGCAATTGCCGTGAACGCAGTCGAGAAGAACAAAGTATGTATATATAAATATTTAAATTAATGATGTACTCATAATATATAGAGCATATGATAAAAGTACTAAAAGTATTCGTGCAATAAAAAAAATTTACCTAATCTGTTTCCTTTCTGCGAAGTGCATTTTATACTTTATATAAACCTGACTAACTTTAATGAAAAAAATTCCCATTTCTCGGTTATCTCATCGCTAGGAATTTTATATTATATAATTTCTAATATAGTGCCTCTTTCGCGTAAGATTAAAAATAATTTTTAAAATTTTTAACGATGAGTCGCTATCAGTTATATGCGCTTCACTCTATTCTCTACTCTACATGACATAGAATATAATGCAAACAATTACAAGTAACGAGATAGTTATCGACTTTCCAAATAATTCGTCAAAACTTATATTTGCCGTTCGGTCTCGCTTCGAGAACGTTAAAACAAATGGCGCCAAAAATGGAGGGCGAAAACGAGTTTCGATCTATATGAGGCGTACGAGACGAAGCGTTCGATCGTGCGAATTCTTCGGTGTTCCCGATTTCAGCTTCTGCTCCTGGAACCAGATCCCAATAATGGAAACTGTTCCACGGCCGGTGCGAAATCGCCAGAATGCGGCGACTCGGAATTTGCGCGAGATGGTGATCAACCGGGATCGAATCGGCACAAAATCGTTTTCTATGTCCAACCAAGATAGAAAGAAGATATTCTCCGCGCGTAAGAATTCGCTCTGAAATCCCGTTCGATAATTCATTTCATGGAGACAAAATCACGTTGTTCCGCGAAACGGCCTGTCTGAAATAAAGAGAAACGGTTTCCTCTCTTATCGCGTTATAAAAAATGTATTTTCCGATGTCTGGCAAAATTGTATCTTTAGAGGTGTTGTATCTTTTAACAAGTTAATTTCTTCTAACTGAAAAATTTTAATACAAAGCACCTATCTCTCATAATTCAAGAAAAGGACGAACGCACATAGAACAAATGATATACTTAACGTAGATTCAACGACGAATTAGCTCATGTTGTTTTTTTCTTCTCTCTTTATCAATTTTAATTAGAAATTAATTTTATTCAATTCGAGAATTAATATTTCTTTGAGAAAGAAAAATAGAATATATTGTAATTTCAAATAAGTGAGATATATGTATGCTGTCTTTGCTTAAACATCGAAGTCTTCTGGAAATGAACGCGTTATCGCGGACTTTTTTCTTATACAGGAAGATTAATGTCTTAATGTGTGTGCATTTTAGAAGACTATCGTTGATCGCCGGCGACAGATTAGCGATTCTCAATCAAACTCGCTTCGGTAATAATGATGTAATCAGAAACGAAAAAGTTCATTTATTATAATTGTTTCCAACATACACATAGTATGGTCATAGATTCTAAAATTAACGGACGCTGTCGTATGATATCGATGTATGAGAGTGAGAGTGTGTATGTGTGTGCGAGTTTATTTTGACGACCTACCGGGTGACGAGTCAGTCGAATGTCTGTCGCAGAACGATCAAGTTATATTAAAAGTTGCTATATAATAAGTCCGAGTTTGATCTTCTCGTCTAGCAATCCTGACCTCCTTCCATACCCGAACAAACAATTGTTAACATCTCACAATAGGTATGTATGTTGGAAACAATTATAATAGAATACGGTTTGTAAAAGCGAACACGTTAACGATCACAAGCTTCATCGATCATTATGATTTCGCATGCAAAAAAATGATCGATCGCCCACATTCAAAACATGCATTATATGTACAGTATACGCATATAATGATCTCTCGCGCGCGCGTTACAGAAAAATCCAATATAATACAAGATCATTTTATACAAAATTAAAATTTTCTGATCTGCAGGAAAGTTTCTGAAAGATCTGTCGGCTTGACCTGCAGTCATACCAGTCAGAAAGTCCCGCACGAACAGCCGGGGGATAAAAAAGACAACCAGGTACCTCTTTAATTGTTCGTCCGCCAAGACAACAACGTTGCTCCAGCGAGAGAAAGAAACAGGTAGGTGCTCTGATGAAAGAGGCCGATCTCCTTCATTCAGAACTCGCATAACCGACGCGATTTTCAATCCCTTTCAAGGCCCTTCGTCAACGACGGGGACCTTCCATTCAACATTTCTTACGCCAACGGCGTCCCCGGAAAGAAGCTCCTTGATATTCCGCCGGCGCTCACGCATCCAGCCCGCGCGCTGATAATACTCGCTTCAACGGGGTCCGATGCCCCCTCGTGTCCCCTCGCGGGAGCCGGTATCCCCCCACTCGCGCGAGGAGATCCCACAGGGGCCCGTCGCGTTACGTGGACATAAAAGGTAACCTCACGGCCACGAGAATCGTCTCTCTGACACATTGACACGGCCACTGAGCTTACGTAGGTTCCTCCTCTCTCTCTCTCTCTCTCTCTCCGCTTGTCGGAGATTCCTGTGTTTCTTTTCTCTCGATCTTCCTCTGAAGCGTCAGAGCCTTCTCTCTGAATTACCCGTCTCCACTTCTGTCTTTCTCGATGCTGCTGATCTCGTCTGCCATCTGATCGATTACTCGACGGTCGCTCCGGTCGACTTTTTTTCTTACTCAACGTTGAATTCCGGTTCGCCGTAAGATGCGCCGCGGTATTTGGAGATGCGGGAGGTCTGCAGCAAGGACTGCTATTACAACGTTGCATAAAAATTGAGAGGTCGTGGTAAGTACAATGCCGTCTTATATATGTGTATATATAAACACGGAGATGAGACTCCAGTTTGTATCCTTTGCGACAAATCGGAGCAACCGCGACTCCGGTTGCTTTACGACAAACAGTCACGTGCGCACGTGTGGTAGTAAGTGGAAACAAGTGGAAACTGCGTAAGTGAACGTAGCATATCCCTGCTCTGTTACTATTATGTGTACTTAGTGTTGTAGCTGCATTGTGAAGGTTTGTAAATTGCGTTATCATACATTATCGCGACGTCTTGTCCGCGACTGCAAACTAATTGCCCTATCCTTATCTTAAGTGTCTACAGTATCATCAATCTTCTGCAGTATATTACTGCAATATATTAAACGTCATATTTCCTTATATAAAACTTTACTTAAAATGGATACATACAAATTTCATATTTAGAGCGTTTGCCTTACAAAGTTTACGTAAATTCTTTGGAAGATCGTATTTTATAAATTCATCGAAAGAACCGGGACGTATGTAGTTTAGGATTTCAGGATTCCCGCTTTTAAATCGTTACCACGTGCCATCCCCCGGAAAGTCATCCCAAAAGCACTCAATGACTCAGCCTGTCGGAAAAATAACCGTAAGCTTCCCGGCCAGTCGTACGCGCGGTGAGCACAAAAAGCGCACCTCGAACCTATGCGAGGAACAGGTTGTGCACGATGTCCTGTCACCGGTACGGCGAACCTGATCTCCTGCGAACGAGCGAGATAACCCGTTGAAGCGAAAGAGACGAAGTGGAGGCCGCTTGACGGTGAGACCAGCGAAGAAAAAAAGGAGCACAACTTGAGAGAAGGGGTAGAAAGAAGGCAGAGAAAGAGAGAGACGATAAGACAGAAGAAGACAAAGCGAGAGAAAGAAAGAATGCGGGATTAAGCAGACGAGGGATGAGACGGAACGACGAAGAAGGCCGGGAGAATAATAATAAAGAGACAAGGAGGCGAGATAACGCACGGCGCCGCTCTGGCGTCCATTCATGCTTTTTACTCGTTAGCGGTTGGTTATAGCTCGCGCGGGTCGGCCGACCTCGTATCACCTTGTCTCACCTGCCCAATGCGGCTCCTCTCGCTCCTGGCCTCTTTCCCTATCGATCTCATTCTAGTTGACCCTAGAGAATACGTCTGTACGAGCGGTCTGTACCATGGTTTGAACCAGTCGAGATCCTCTTTCATCTTATTCATCCCTATGGGGCTCGCGTCTCTCCAGATGTGCGTACGACGGAAGAAATGATGATTTAACTCGAATATAAGGTCGAGTAATTAAAACTATTAGATAAATAATAATTTTTGAATTTTATACGCTTTAATAGTAATGATAAAATAATTAAGACAGCCCCGAATGTGCATGTTCATTTGAAATCGAATGATTACTCTAATTTTTATATCTTAAAAATAGGGTATTCATTTAAAATTGAAAAAATTTGATTCAACTAGAATTTAAACAAACAAGAGATGGAATATTCGTCGCCAGTGAATAATAAACTACAGAAGAGATTTGTTTCGACACTACTGGCCAATTTTTAATTTAAATAAATATATCGCGATTCGCAACACTTTTTCGACCGGAATTTGGTCCTACTAAAGTGTATGAAATTAACTTAAAGTAATTAATGTAAAGAATTTGTTGCAAATTTGTTAGAATTAAAAGATTTTCGAAAAATTATGGGAAGATAATAAGTATACGAATTTTATCATCATTATTTTGATTTACGATAACCAGATTTTATTTAGTTTCCATTATTACCTATGATGTATTGCACTATGCACTTTTCGAAGGAATCGATTCGGTTGCAGGTGTGCGTGCACGAATACACGTGCAACGAGTATGCACGCAAGTATGCGAACGCGTTGCAACGCAGTAGAGCTTCTCTCTTGCCTTATTCGCTCCTAATACTTCGGAACTAGTCACAGCTTCAAACTATCTACTAGTCTTCTCTATGCGACACATATAAACATGTGCCACGTACACGCGACGTATATCAATATCATAAACGTGTAGTGTATAGGCGCATCTTCTTAAATATTATCATATTACATTTTCAAAATCGATAATATGATGTATTCAGTTACGTATATCTACCGTCGCATTCTGTGTATTTATATCTATCAGATACATCATCCAATATATTCACATCTAAAACTCGAGCGTCTGATTTCATTAGGCTACCATTGCTAGCGTTATTACATGCGATTCCGCACGTAATCGATAGGATCACATAACTCACGATCGTTTCCGCGATAGAGGGATAAACCTGCTGTTTCGATCTAACGATCGGAGTCATCAGTGGTGAAATTGTTCAGGAAATCACACGAGCAGTGAATTACGGTCGTTAGAGGATCATTTTCTCGCGCGCACAAGTATCGATATATCGCGCAGGAAACTAACTTATTGCAATCATGCTGTCAATAACCTACCCAGATAAAATCAGTTCAGTTCAACAATCTCTCGATTGGCAGAAATAGATAAGGCTGCATAGTGTAGACGGTTTAAACAAGTTGTGAAGCTAACATTGTTTCTAACATTTTAAACCTGCTCCTGCGTTATTCAGAGCGTACCGAGTGATTAGAATAGAAATGTAATTTGACATATTAGCACGATGAAAGAGATGTCGAAAACTGCGTTGGCGAAAATTGCAGTCGATTCAGATTCAATATTACGGACCTGCCACGCGATCAATATTTGTCAATCGACCTGCCTTAGAAAACAACGTCGTTAAGAGTCAAACGTTCAATTATCACATTATTATCGAACGGGAAAAAAATACCGAAAAAATTGGATTGGCGTGGCGAAAGCGTAGACTCGCGCCGTCGATGCGTTGGCGAACGTAATCGATGTAAATGTAGCATTACGGAACCCACATCGCATACGCCAATATATCAAGCTTCAATTCGCTTTCGAGAAAATAACGTCGTTAGAGATCAACGTTCAATTATCTCATTATCATCCATCGGAATCGGCAGCGGATCAATGGATCTAATAAGCGTTCTCCGTTAAAGCACGCGATTTGTACAGCAGCGTGCACAAATCGCGTGCATGCATTATGCATTAAAATGCTCCACATCCGCGTGCTGAGCAACGATGAATGAAAGGCGATTCCACCTACGCGCGGCGCGATAGAGAACACAGCAGGCAGCGAGATATCAATTATCGCGTCCGGTTATTACGTACATCGTGTGCCTCTTTTCTCCATATCGTGCTCGTTCCGACATCGACATTTTCGCGATATCGCAATTTCATACCGACGATGCATACGAGAGCGAGAGACCGATTTATCAATTACCGCGAGTAGCCGATCGACAAGTCGCGCGCCAGTAATTTGCATTTCGCCCGGCGTGCAGAATGCAATCTGTAATGCGATTAAAGATAATGTTTACTCGTGTCGTAAATCTTACTATAAAATATGGAGAGAGAGAATTTCTTGTAAATTGTAATTTATATATTTCTATTGAATATATCAACGATTTGTCATTTCGCTGCGCTCAAATTACACTTCATCTAGGAGGTTAAGAGAACGGTACAAGCTAAAACTTCTTCTTAAAGATTCTTGAATTGTGTACAAATAGTCACCTAATTTTAACTAATATGCAACTGTAAATGCTAAATCGTTGAAACGGAACTGTTTTTTTCCAGGCGTTACGTTATCATTCATTATTACGTATGGCTCAGATGGTTTTAGAATTCTCTAAACCGCGTGTTAAAATCTGGTTCTCTGCTAAGACCAACTTATCAATTAATGCTCACATTATCTTTATTTATATATAGTTACATTGATTTTTAATCGATGAACTGTTAACTTTATCACAATCTTATTATTCATAAATAAAAAAACCAATTGGGAAAATTATTTTACGCAAACATTTTGCTTAACTTTAAGAGGTTATACTGAAATCTTCTTTGACTTGGAATAATTGGCTTGAAGGAAGGACTTACTCACGTCTCAATTATCAGACTTGATAGAATCGCGAGCGATAATTCGCGGTCATCGGAATCCTCTGGGGAAACACGCGAACAGCGGAAATGATTGGATCTCAAACCCGTGTCTGATTAAAGTCCGAATTGAATCCGTGTCGAACGAATTGGCATTTCGCTCGTTAAAGAAGCGCTTTTGTTTTTGTCGATGCGCATCTGCGATTATCCCGTTCGTGTTCGTGCACTACAAAATTATCGTCCCGAATCGATAACTCGCGATTCCGTACGACGAGAGAGAGAAAAAGAGAGGGGGGGGGATAAATGACCTTTGGCAGTTACCACGACGTCCGTTTCTGTTCCCGATATATTTACGGTCCAGCCACGAGATTTAGGATCTTTCTTCCTTCCACTAATACATAAGCCCATCGGCCATACAGCCAACCCTCATTTAATCCGTTTTCCACGTGGTCCTTCTTTTTTCTTATCTTCAATATCCTATAGGCAGCTACAATAATAGTGTCTGTCGAGACTTCATATGTTCAAGGCTGGTTCACATGGCGCAAACCGCCCACGCGATTAATAAGTCCGATACGATCTAAATATCTCAATATGATTAAAAAAGAGATGTTGCACGATATTTAAATTTCTTCATTTACAATCAAATGTAAATTTACTTGATGTTCACAACTAACTATACGCACATTCGTTAAATATTTATATGCAATTATAACTTGTGCACATAAGTACGCAATATATGCTAATTCTCTTAAAATTCAGGTTGTACTAGATATTTCATTGTGTTCGAAGGAAATCCCGGGATATCCCCTGAGGCTCCCTTTAGAAGAGAAACATACAATGGAATCCAACCGAACCGTCTCGCTTCAGTCTACGAATTATCTACTTATTTCCAGGAAAAGTTTCCTGGTTTTCTCCATGAGTGAACTCCAAGAATGCTGTAGATTTAAAAGATTCATCTTCAAGAGCTTTATCTTCGACAGAGCGGCGTCTGTAAAATGATATGCGATCCCTAATCTTCACGTTTTCTAAAATCAAAAGTTCTAGACCGTATAGCGCCGGGAAAAAGAAAGAGAATAAAGAGAATAAATGAGGAAAGGGAAAACGAGAGAGTACGAGGGGCTGGAGCATCAATGGAACGAGGATAAGTTGTGAACCCGAAAATGCCTCCGCCGACTCGATCGTATAATTTATTGTCGAGATTCCCGATCGAGGTAGCCTGTATCCGTTGCGCGTTATTTAATGAGACGTCGGGATCTCTTATGATATCAATGGGAAAACAAAAAGCGAGATTTCTCGCATCGGCAGAGAACGCCAAGTCTTCCTAAAGGCGCATTTCACGTTCCCGATCGGATCGCTGATATCGCTTATCAGCGCAAGTATAATTCTCTGTTGATGTTATCTCGCGATAATATTGTCCCACGATCGCACCGGCGCATCTGCATTGCTCAAGATACGATCGTATATACGTGTATGTATCGAAGCAGCTTGATGCGAAACTAAATACGTAACTGCGGATGAAGATATTTATATGCCAAGTTGCAGTCAGATACAAATCATAGATCGAACATTTTCTTTAATGTTTAAGCAAAATTTTATTATGACTGTGTCAGAAAATATTGGAATCTTTAGAAAATAAATATATAAAATTTATGCTAATAAAATTTGAAATAGATTTTTCCTTAAAATTAAGAGAGATGATTATTTGCCAAATATCTTTTCAGATCTTATTATAATATATTCGATGTTAAAACTCCTCGAGTTTTTTCTAATATTTTTCTACGGTCTAGATAATTGTTCTGAGCATACGTATACGTTAGATTCTCGCAACACATTATACATATTTGTCACGAGCACATTTCGCATCAAAAAAGTCTTATCAAAGTGATTGCGTGGAGTGATAGCAAGGCTCGAATCGCGGTGCGCGCTTCGCCGATGACAGCAATGACTCATCGTAATTCGGCAGAGTCACTTGCAAATAAGGTCGATAAAAGGCAGATTGCGTATTAGTCGCGCCGCTGATAAGATTCGGTCATACTCCAATCGCTTGTTTTTTGTCGTTAGTCACAATCAACGCAGCATCGTAAGAGGAGTAAACAACTCGCGGTATTTCTGCTCTGTCTACCCACGCGAGCATTTAATTCGGGTGATAAAAATTGCGCTGGATTACGGTTGGTCTGAAAGGGATCCGTTGTGCCATATATAATGCAGCTCGGGTAGACCTTTGACCTTTAACGCTAAATTTAACAACGCAGCGATTATACGAAATGAGGAATTACGTGGAGAGACCCCGTTCGAATAAATTTTTAAATAAACTTGCATACGCTTGGAATTCATGCGCACACGTAATTTTAAAATGTCCCTTGCGTTGTTACGCCGTTTTATTCGAGCAAATTGACTGCAATTAAGATAATAAGGTTTTCTTGCAGCTAATTAACGAAACACGGGAAGCATATTTTTCGAAACGTCGCGATATATATCTTGAACAACATTGCGCTTTTTCCATGTCCAAAGATCTCGGTACACTCATAAAGACTATCGACTTTATTTCATACGATAGATGCTTGACACAAGAGGACCGTAAATCGTCGACAAGCGACACTGCCGATGTTATCAGTGCGAATCGGTCGTCCAAGAAACGAGATACCTCATTCTTCTGGGAAAATGATAAATTGTGATATCAATATATCACATATTTTTTTTACTGACTAATACAATATCTTTGCAAAATATTGATGAAATATTTACTTAGGCCCGTATTCTGTACCCTCTTTTATTGATAAAAATGCCTCTAAAAGAGGCTTAGAAGTCACCTGATTGGCTGAGAAGCCACATTTAAGGCATTTTTATCGATAAAAAAGGGTACAGAATACGGTTCATAATCTTTATGCGGGGATTCACAAAATCGACACAATTCTAATATTTTCGTGAAATTCTATGAAATTATTAGGAGAATATTACTTTATATATAAATTCTTAAATTATAACACTCACACATACAGAAATAACGAAATATAAGAAGGAATCTTTTATCGTGAACTGAGAGAAAATATAGATTTACACACAAACTTCTATAAAATATATAAAATGTTAGAAAATATAAAAATACAACGTGCCAAAAATACAAAGAAATTATCGATCCTATTCTTCTCAGAATATAGTAATCAATTGCGAGGTGGAATATCCGAACCAGCCCCAGTCACAACAACTTCGTAAAATTTTAAGCTCCAACACGTCGAAGGACATCTTATAAAAGGACTAACCGGAAACGCCTACTGCTGCTCGAGAATTCTACTTCAAGAACAATGGACGTCGCTATTCATCTCTCTAAGGCAGACGTATGGTCGGAATCTCTTCCGGTGGAAATTGGCGGAAGCAGCGAGTCACGTTCGAGCGGGATTTTCTAGAATGTGTATACTGCAGGCAGCTAGTGGAGAAGAGACCCTTTCTTCCTATTTCATCTACCCTCTTTTTCGTCCCTTAACCGACCTTAGTGCCGCTCGTTCTCACCCTCAAACTCACGAATAGATCCCCTCGAGAGACCAGGCTGATCGGGGAAACCCGCCTCGATAACATCGATGTCTTACGCTTTTCTTCGAAGATTTACGGTTTCTTTGTTTCGAGAAGACATACCAGTCCTAGGGGAGATACTGCAGCGGAAAAATCACAAAATACTTTCCGAGAATCTATTTCTATTTCTTCTTTTCAATAATTTTTTCTAAGCTTTAATGTTTCCCATTAATATCAATCTTAAATATAAAGAGTCTATATGAAGGTAAAGTTTATCTATAATTAATTAAAATTCCAATCCCAAACTTTCGTTTACAAACTTAAAGTTTAGTTTCTCGAATCCTGTTTCGCTGTTAAATAATTTTCATCGTCATTTAAGTTCCTATTAAAGGGGTAGCTATTCCAAATTACGGATTTCCTGACTTCGCTATTTTTTTTCATATTTAAGCTTGACGATAAGGAAAAAGCGATGACAACAACCGTACCAAAATTGGACATATATACGCTCGTACGAAAGCAATATTTTCGCAATGGAATTTTTGCACAGAATCGTTGGTGACGTTACTTCTGGTCGAATCGATATCTCGACCCTCGGTATACTTGGGCTACTTGTCCGGCGAGTTTCGCGAGCAACGCGAATGAAGGGAGGCCGCCGTCGTTTGAATGGGAGGCCTCAACGTTGTGCTGCGTTCGCCGAGGGCGATCACTCACGAGGAATAAAGGCGAATAAAGAGGTATGGCGACGGGCTCGGGCCGAGGACGACGCCTCCGAGCGACGCCCGCGTGGCTTTTTATAGCGAGGCCGCGGATAACGACGGTCTTAACCACCACCGGGTCGTCCGTAAAATATTCAGGTAACGTCCTATCTCTATCGCACCTATTTTCGCCCCGGCATCGTTCTCGACAGCGCGAGCGTGCCCCACTTCTCTTCCGGGGAAGAGAACTCGTTGAACTCGGTCGACCAACAGCCGCGTCTCTCCATCGCTCGCTCGCTCGCGCCACCCGGCAGCAGGATAATTGGACGACCGAGTGACAATCTGACAGGTGACAACCGCGACACGATTGTAACCGGTCGACAGGCGGGAGCATTCCGACGAGAGACGACGCGAGAACGACTGGAGTGCACGCGCGGAGAAAATTAATCTCTCAGCTTAGCTGGATGATCTCCCGGTGGTGCGTACTTTAACGTACGAACCGTTTTGAAAGCGACGTAGACGCGAGAGATTGAGATTGTCAGCGATTTGCTTCGTAGCGTTCAAATTGGATAATTGTGTAGCATGATGCGTACAGAGATGGAGAAATAAAGAATTTTTCATACAGAAAGGAAACGAGAAATGTTAATCTTATCAATTTAGCAATTGCAATTTACTTTCAAAAAAATAGTAACAACATAGTATCTGTCCCTCTGTTTCTATCGCGATGCATCTATCCCGATTTTGTCCATCCCGTTAAAGCATTCGACTAAATGTAGGAAACTGGATGGCGATCGATCATTACGTCGTCCCCCCGGGTAATTAATACGGGACACGTGTTCCCCACGATTCATAGTGGATAATGATTAAAGATGAGACGATTATCTCGTCAATAATCGATATTACCGACTTTAGTTGATATAATCAATGTATATATGTATGTGTGAAATTCAAGAAAAACATTTAAAGTTTTATATTAGATTTTCTTTTGAGCAAATATTGGAAAGGGGTATATCTCGGCCAAACGATATAAGGTACACGGAAAGAGCGGATTTGCTGAAGTATCCAAAAATTTGGCCAAATACAGATCTGAAAATAATTTTGTTAAACCATCAAAAGTAACTAAGTAGGACACTCAAGCATGATGATAATGCTGCAAAAAGTTTTAATATTCTAGCAATTATTTTGAGCATCCTACTTATTGTTAGTTACTTTTGATGGGGTCTAACAAAATTATTTTCTGATCTGTATCTGGCTAATTTTTTAGATATTTCAGCAAAACCATTCTTTCCGTGTAATTGAGGGGGAAGATTCAAAATAGAGTAAGATGCCAAGCAACCATGATTCAGAATTCGTTTATAAGTTTATAAGTTAACTACTACTTTATGTTCATTTTATGTTTTTTAGTACTGAATTCTTTAAATAACAAATATATTTATTTGAATAAATCGAAATATATATATTATTTCTTTTATAAATTAAATACAAAATGTTTGGCTTCCCCCCAATTACTTTATATCTTGATCAAAAATTAATAGAAATGGTTAGTCTAATAA
The DNA here is from genome assembly GCA_003063835.1 of Aphaenogaster floridana. Classification (NCBI taxonomy): domain Eukaryota; kingdom Metazoa; phylum Arthropoda; class Insecta; order Hymenoptera; family Formicidae; genus Aphaenogaster; species Aphaenogaster floridana. Next base: position 1,074,124 of record NJRP01000006.1, read on the forward strand.
TTATAAAAGTGTCTACTCGATATGTGTGCAATTAGACTTTGCATAAAACGCATAATTAGCTAGAAATTTAATATATCCTATATTTTCGCGTTGGTAAGATTTTTTCAGCTTCAGATTGAAAGATTCATTAAACTTCAGTATTGAGTTGAATCTTAAATTGTTATTAAATAGAAGTAATATATCTCATCAGAGGTGCGCACGCTTCATGGTGCCGATTGTGGAAGAGTAGCGCGTTCCCATTTCGTGCTCTTATTGCCGTTAATAGTAGACATAAATAAACAGTTATCTAGACACATTGCACAACCTGCCACCGTCGCGCGCGCAAAGCACTCTTCATTCTGGCAAGTCATTAACGGCAAAGACCGTAATTACCGATGGCAAAAGGTCGCTCATCTGCCGCAAAATTACTGGCTTGTCCGGATCGCTCTTGGCTATCCGATTGCAGCGTTTATATTACCGCGACATATAATTGAATTAATTACGGACGACCGAGGATATCGATGATCACCGATACGAGAACTGTAATTTCGCTCTCGCGAGTCTTCACAAGCTAAAAGAATAGTTTTGTCATACAAATCTTTTGTCCAATACAAATCCGAAAATCTAAGGTATTGTTTTTATATTAACAAAGAGTATATATATATATATATAGTGTTGTGACATCAAATTCAATTTTGTGAAAAGTGTCTAATTCATATTTAAACATTATATTGTATTCGCGTTATCCAATACTGAAGTTTGTTAATATAAAATACTATTATAAGTTTCATGATATCTGATACAGAGAAAGAAACAAAATTCACATTATTTAAAATTAAACAACCTTTTTCTATTTAAATTCCTACTCAAAATTCTACTGCTGCTTTCCTTCTTGCTGTTGAATTGATTTCTCTGACATACTTAATCTTTCCTAATTAATATAATATTCGCGATTATTTCTGTCGTGACCAAGTAAAATACATTTCGAAATCAAAAATCGCATTTATATATTTTTCTTTTTTATATCGAATGCTGATATAAAGCGTATAAGTGATGAGTTGCACACTGAGAGAAAAATTTATGATATTTGTGACTATAATTAAATTGTAAATAATTATGATTAAGTGGACCATTTTTATAGTTATTACTGCTATAATGTTAGTATTAGTAATAATAACAAAAAAACAGTTACAAAAAAACCATAATTAAACTATAATTATTATAGTTAAAAAAGGTTCCAACCATAATGATTAATAATAATTAACTATAACAATTATAGTTAAA
>NJRP01000006.1:1077326-1111936 GCA_003063835.1 Aphaenogaster floridana
TATAAAATATAGTGAGATTATTGTTATTTCAACTATTTTTTTCTCTCATTGTCAGTGTAGGCATTGGTGTACACAATTTTGGTTTACCCCTTGGGTACTATCAATAATCTGCGCGATCGCGGAAGATGCGGCGAACAATCGACTGACGACGATCCTTTGTCTATCACGGTTTCGGTTTCGAAACACATCCCACGATTCTTTTAATCATGAAATTAACAATTTTTATATTTGTAAATTTTATTTCAGCATTATACACCTACGAAAAATTTTTCAACAATGTCCAATGATTTTAAACACATTCCAGTACTCCTGGAATTTTAAACACATTCCAGTACTCCCCAAATGAAACATTTCTAAAGATACAAACATATAGATATTGCGATGTCTTTCTCGGATGTTCGCGTTTCTCGATGTAGGATCAAGCGTGCATGTCGCAGCGACGCGTTCTGGCAGAACGTATGCAGCGGCGCAAAAGTTATCGCGGACGCGTGGAACCTGCGTGTCACGCCGGCATGCGGCACTCGCGCGTTCGAGAACCGCGTTGCTTGTAACCAACCGCGACGAGGATGACGCTTTACACGGGCGCACTCGTAACCGCTACGCACGTTGCACACGCGCACATGTCGTCGTATGTAACGCGCGTACGTATGAAAACGGCGTGACGAATGTGCGATACGCGGGAGTCCGGCGCGGCGTCACGCGTGTCCACGCGTGTGCGATCCTCCTGCACGCGACGCAGGCGTGTGCACCGCGCGAAACCGATGTGTGCGCCTGTCCACCAGCCTCCAATGCAAATCTCCGGGATTACTTGTGCGGTTTATAACCACCGGCGATGCGCGCGACCGAGGATCGCGTACACGGCGTAACCGATCGCCGCCGTAAAGAATACGCGCCTGCAGGTCGTCTCGTCCTACCCACAGCGAATCTTAACGACCGAGCCAGCAGAGTAGGCGGTTGCGAAGTTATTAATAGTCTCCGAACAGCGCGAGTAACTGATAATGGTTCTCGCGAATTGTCAAGGAGCGTAAATCGTCATCGCCTCGCGTATCGCGTTTTCAACGTCGCGTCGTAATTCCACTTACATATACGGCTTCTTTTTTTCGTTATCATGCCGCGATCTGCGATGGAAATCGCTGATCACGATTCGCTATAAGTACGGGTATCATTAACAAACCGGATTAATATGATACATATATTAATATCATACTTGTGCAACGGGTGAACACAACGATAAGATCGGAGAACGTCGCCGAACTTTCTCCGAAGATATGGAACGATTAAATTATACATTTATATCGGTGTCTTATAATTGGTGCGATGATTGGTCTGTAAACGGGGCAGAGTTAACGCAATATTTGCGGATATGGATAAATTATAATTGGCTCACGTCAAAGCAGCGATATTATAACTTTAATTGGCATGCTTTCTATATTGGACACTGTTGCAAATAAACGTGATATATTTCTTAAACATGTTTTCGAAATTAACCAATTAAATAAACAATAAAGGGGTGAATCGGTTTCTCGATTCTATATTTCTCGATTTTCCGAATGTATAATTGTGTAAGAATATTTTCGGGGAAGGGAAGATCTTATATAGATACTTGTTAGCACCAAAATTATTAAATTGCTTGTCAATTTAACATGTGAATTAATTCCGGCTTCATGTAAGGATTGTGTTTCAAGATCGACAAATTGCGGCGCGCAGTTCGTATGAGTAGGAAAATTCGCAAAATAATTGTTATTACACTGAGAAAAAAAATTTGTTAAAAACACAAAATGTGTTTCATCCAACTAAAATATTTAGTCCGATACGTTCAACTAAACATTAGTTGATTTAACTGAACATTAGTTAAATTAACTAATTCTTGATTTAAAAATTTTGATGGTTGACATGAATGAACTATACCTTTTTTAATGCAACTTAATAATTGTTGAATCAACCATTGGATCAACAACAATACAAATTTAATCCGTACAACTAATTTTTTTCCTCAGTGTAGGCACCAAGATCCGCTGCGATCGATATTGGTTTTCTTTCATATTTATATTTGTTTAATATCATCGGTCTTATTCTTAATATTATTTGTTTAAAATATGTCGCCTGAAATAAGACGTTCAACCAACATATATTTGTTATTGCGAGAAATATCCCCACATGCCTCGATAGTCGAATTGGTAAGACACCCGCACGGATTGAAGGGAGATCCAGGTTCGAATCCTGGTTGAGGTGTTATTTTTCGCAATAATTTCTTTACAGTTTTCGGGGAAGGGGGAATCTTATAAATGCTTGTTTAGCATCAAAATTATTAAATTGCTTGTCAATTTAACATGTGAATTAATTCCGGCTTCATGTAAGGATTGTGTTTCAAGACCGACAAATTTGCGGCGCGCAGTTCGCATGAGTAGGAAAATTCACAAAATAATTATTATTAGGCACCAAGATCCGCCACGACCGATATTGGCTTTCTTTCATATTTATATTTGTTGAATATTTTTAAATTCTTACACAAGATATATATATCCCTAACAAACCTTTCTAAAAAAAGAAAAGATATATATGTACTTGGCGTCGCGACGCTACCGCGTCGCTTCATTACATATCCCATGAATATATACCGAGATGTTATACGCAGTAATTACAAGCGACACCATATTCACAAACGTGACGTTACGGTCTGTCGGAGATCCCGAGGAAAACAAGCTGGATAAGCTAAGAATATTTCGATGTTTACTCACATCGTAGTCCCTTCTCCGCGGTTCTTAATCTTACGTGACGAAACGATCGCGATAAATCACGATCGCCGTATCAGAGTTTAATATTTTCCTGTCACCTCCCGCCCCCTTTCCGCCTGGCGCCCGTCTGCCTAATCACGAAATTATATCTGACAGCTCGAATGAGTTAATCCGGCCATCGAGATACACTCGTGCTTCTCAGAAAAACAGATCAACAAGAAAACGCCGCAGTGGCAGACCCCCACGATTTGCGTCATGTGCGCGATGCGCGAACAATCGCGGGGAAGGAGGAGAAAGACGACGGAAGATCGCGCGACCCTGAACGTACCGCGACACGTGCTCCCGGAACATGTCGAACGACGAAATTCAGAGCGACGACTGACGTAGAGCATAATTACTTTTTCATACGCGGACGTCAACGCGATTGTTATTCTTCCATTTTAAAAAATCGATTCGCCGCGTGATTTTTCTTCGTCTGCAACGTGTCGACTTGTCTAACAGTTCGAATGCATTGTGAAATTCAGTTTCTCATTAACCGTGATAAGGATTATTATCGCTATTGTGTAAAATGTTAACAAAAAAGCTCGGAGACCGGCTGTTATTAATTATACATTTAATTATACATACTGTTGTTAATTATACATTTCATGGAGTTAACGAACAATGAAATTAATACGTTGAGTGCCGCGTGGGCCATCGGTGACCCACATTGGACTTTCCGTTCAGGCCGTTTGCGCATATTGTACCTTTTCTTTTTGATAATAAATTTTGTAGTCATAAATATTATTTTATATATTATTTTATTTTATTATTATATTATATTATTTTACAGTGAAATATATGTCCACTTACACTACTCTAGGCCTTACAGCCATGTGTTTTTTATGACATTCCTCTAACAAGGATCTCTCCTCCTCTGGGTCCATAGTTACCTCTAAGAATCTCTTTAACAACTGTAAGTTGAGGATGGCTCCAAGTAGAGCCGAAACGTTCTTATGAAGTTAGAATAAACTTGTTTTATTAATTGTATTGCGCATTACTTACCGCGCTTGACTCATATTCGCCGTTTAATATTTTATGATTATTTTATATATCTTAATAAAAATATATAATAAATAAGGTAACGCGAGTCATTCGTAGCCCACGTGGCGTGAATGGAAAGTCGCGTGAAATTAGTGCGGCACTCAACGTATTAATAAAAGAAATATATGAAATAAAGTACGAAAAAATTCATGTGTCGGATTTTACTAAAACCTTGCGATAAAACGAAAGGTTAATAATGGCAGTAATACCTCTGTGACTTTACCTCTAATTTATTTACCGACTTGTTCCTATTTTTGTTAATTATCTTGATCACACGTATACACAGACGCGCGTTGATTTTCGTGTAGAAATGAATGAGCTTATCCGAGCTCGAAGACGCTCGTTTGTCACAGACAAATGCGTAAACAGGGAACGAAAGTGGAATCAAAAAATAGCAGCAGATATGTACGAAAGCAACGACAAACAGAAGGCGAGATATTCGGCGAGGATCGACAACACCGTTTATTTATTCAGCCTGAAGACTATCGCGTGCGCATCTTAAGCCGGATTCAGACCGAATGAGCGAACGCGAACAAACGCGAATGAACAACTTGCTTGAATGAGTACGTACTCATTCAAACAAGTTGTTCATTCGTGTTTGCTATAGGGAGACAATACTCGTGAATACTTTTTGAACTTTCTCTTCCCTTTCAACTATAAAAAATATGTCTATATAGATAATATAAATTCAATGTGGCTTTTCTTCATTCAGAAAAATAGATCTTAGTAGGCATTGATTATCTCCGTTAGAGGCGTCAATAAGTGTCGACAGTTTAACGAATCATACAGATAAGAGAAAACAGAATGAGCTCGTCTCAATCAATCATTGTTCTGCGGATACTGTGCCGGAATGGATGGGCATCGATTCGATGTCGGCAGTGAGAAGTTACGCGAGGCGGTTTACTTTAGATAAGATTACAGGCTCATTGTTGTTTACGTGTTATCATTGTAAGTACATGACAGAAGTATATGGGATCGTGACACTGTGATTTGCTCGTTCGTGCGGTTATTAAGTGTAACCCGATACACTCTACACTTGTGATAAAAAAAAGCCTGATCAGATATTTATTCCATTGATGATCACGCTACCGACATCGCAAAAATTGTTTTCTATTTTTAGATAGAAATTATATGGAATGTCTCATATTAAACGTTCTTTGCTACTTCTCGAATGTACAAATTATGTAAGGCTGTATGTTATAAAGTTATATTATAAAGAGTACCTTGCAATTACCGCATAATTTAATAGCGTGTTCTAAAGGTAAAATGTTCTAAATTGGCCAATGGTAATTGGCGCATAGAATTGCACGTAATTACGAATACCGATTTGTCATCTGTTGATTTTTATATCCCAAGTAATATTGCTCTCAAAATCATTTTTAATAATGCACATTAGGAATTGTATATATTTCAAATATTTTAACATAATAGATATGCAATGAATGAATTTTAAGATAATCTATATAAATGATTTCGTTCCCCATTATAAAATATTGATCACATTTACTTTGCTTAATTTCAAATAATAATATATATAAAATCAAGTTATTAAATATAATATAAATATTATTATATTAACTATAAATATATAAATAGATGAGCTATGAAAAAATTAGGACAAAATTGGCATGTTATAAAAATAGATATTATTATACAATTAATAATCATTTGCACATTCTTTGTGTTAAATGATTAATTATAACTATGTATATAAAATTTACAATATGTGGATACTAAAAAATCTATGAATATTGCTTTCTTTCTTATATATGTACTAGTTTGTATGTAATATTTAATCTTGAAAGAATATATTGGGAGATTATATAAATACACAGCTCTCTCAAGTTATATTCAAGAGTATTTAGAAGCAGAAAAGAAAACAAAAAGTAACACATATTAATATCTTTTTCTTACTGTGTTTTATAAACATATTTATTATCGTTTATCTTTTTTTGGCGAGCTTATTCTCTCTCTAAAAAATATTTCTTATTTTTCATACTTATGAAATCGTATTATAAATTTCAAGCTTCCAGAATATCTTACAATTATTATTCTATGATATAATAATGACATCAAAATGTACCACTTATCCTCATATAAATCGATGAAATCGCATATTCCAAGATTAAATATTAATCCTAATCTATTCTAGCTCATCTATTTTAAGACAAGGAATCTAAGAAAAATTATACATATTTATGTTCTTTACCTAATGCACACATGTGTGTACACTTTACATATATATGTGATACAATTTTCACAGATCCGTTGTCTCAATTTAAAATAAAATTAACTTGTCACTAACCGATACGATGCACAACAGTGGAGTTGCAGAACGAACCACGTTAAACTGTAAAATATAAAAATATGCAAATTATAATAAAATGCCTAAAATAGTCAATACATAAAAAATAATCCTTAATAATATAATTATCAATGATTAATTTCGCAAGTAGGAAATTGAATAACGAGCAAGATATTATTCACCTTATGATTGCTCCGCCATCGCCCGAGCCTCCTCGTCTCTCGTCCCATCTTCTTGTTTTTTCTCGTCCCTTCGTGGCACTTGCACAACACTCATTCATGAAAACACTAATCAAACGCGTTGCGATGTCGCTCTCGACTCAACGAATCGATCCGTTTTATATTCTAGACGTTTCGTTAACGACCGAGAATGATGTATTACTAATACTCGATCAAGAATGATGTGTTGCGATTTTCCATTATTTAAATGACCCAACGTTTCGCGTATTACTTCGCGCTCTTAATCTGAAAACAATGGGCAAATTATCACGGGCGAGAAATTGGCGACGCGATGCCGAAATATATCCAAAGTCCAAGTATAATTATCGTCCGTCTCGTAGATATTAGGGAGTTTTTGCAATACCGTCTTTTAGATACGGTGAACGCTAAAATCACGTTATTGGGTCGACCCAATAACGTGATTGGTCTTTCAACCCAATAACGTCATTTTAGCGTTCACCGTATCTAAAAGACGGTATTGCAAAAACTCTCTATTGTAACGAAACAATCGCTTGTAATTATTATCACCGTCGATTCCTATTTCCTGCTTCGAATGAACGAATCACGCGAGATACCCCTTCCGATAAGTAGCCGTTGCGCCTCGACACGCTTACGAGTCGTTAACACGAGAGTCAATTGACCTAGGTTGTGATAATCGCTAATTACGGAGAACGACAGCGTTTGGCGTGTCCGCGGTAATTGTCGCGATCGCGTTTCGAAGGATAATGCGACGGAGCAGCTCGCGCCGCTACCTGCCGACTCGAATCTCGCCGCACGAATGACAACAATGTGACCGCGCGCCGCGAGTAAACAGTAAGTACGCTTTACACCGGGTAAAAAAAAATAGAAAAACGCCGAGCAACCTGTCTGCCCAAACTGCTGCTACAAAATATTCCGACGAGATATTTAACTATATGATTAAATGCCCAGTATCTTTTTCATTGTACTTCAAAACAAGTTTCGATAAACGAGGTATTATCGCACGCTAAAATCTAACGTTTATCCGAGGTATAAAATGTAACTTTATTTCGATGGAAAAAGTAATAGCGCAAGATTATTTTATTATAACCTTTTGTGAATTTTGGAAAAAATAAAACCGTTTGAAAGAAGTAACCGTAAAATCAAGAATTTCTTGTACGTTTCTTTTTAATGAAGTAAAGAAGTGAAATTTGATTGCCGCACAAAGAACGTAACAATTAATTTTTTTTACTAATATCACGTAATTTAAAAGAAATAATAATAATAAATCTATTTTAATTTTCCGATTACACAGAATTATAGAAGATAAACTTTATTCGTACTCTCTGAACTCGCTAACTTTCTTTTAAATAAATAAACAATTCAAATGTGTGTGTGTACGTTTAAAAAAGATTAATTCTGTACATAACAGTTAAATTAAAATTTGTTATTAATAATCATCTTTCTAATGTCAGTCGATTACCATAATGTACGTAATATTTACACATAAGAAGACAGACCAAGCAGAAAAAAATCAATATCATCTAAACTATGCAAAGCAATAAAAAAAAGACAAATTTTGGCATGAATATGAGCGAAATCTGAATGCACAAAGTCCAAATATGCTCCATTGGCTATAATAATACGATACTATTGGCTATAAATAACATCGATCGTTTATTCGAAAAGTATTATGGCCTCGACATCTTCAGATTGGAATTTTCGACTCTAATTAATTTCTAGAGAATACGCTATTTAACCCGATATCAAGTATAGATTAACACTCGATCGAGCATTGCCTGTCGACCATAGAGAGTGGGATTAAGCAACACTACGCGCACTCGAATTCTCTTCCTGCGCTCCCCCCTTCCCCCGACTCTTCTCGGCGCGCCGTCCGTGACTAATTAAACCACAGGAGCTAATCGCGGAGGCTGAGAAGGCATGGAACTACGCCGCGCGGCAAAATACGTCGCCATCACATCGCCGCGATTCTCTCGCTCTCTCGGCGTCGTGCGTCTAGCTCCGGCGTTTCGCAACGCGATAACGCATCTGCGTGACGAACGCTTCCATCGTGGGTTTCGCTGACCGCGATGTGCCGCTCGCCGGACATCGTGGAGCCGTCGTAGTAATAATCTAAAGTCGCGTGCACATCGCGATCGGAGATATGACGAGTTCAGTAACGATGCAATCATTTACTCCTTAACGCCTAGCGGCGAGACACTTTTTCCTCTACTCTCGATAAGAGTTTCGAAATTTGTTCTTTATGCGATTATCACGAAAAAAAAATCTAAATTATCGTATATCCGTTATTAGTATCTCGTAATGATTCACGGAAAGAATGGTTTTGCTGACATATCTGAAAATTTGGCCAGATACAGATCTGGAAATCATTTTGTTACACCATCAAAAGTAACTAACAATAAGTAGGGCGCCCAAAATAATTGCTAGAATATTAAAACTTTTTGCAGCATTGTTTGAGTGTCCTATTTAGTTTTGATGGTTTAACAAAATTATTTTCATATCTGTATCTGACCAAATTTTTAGATATTTCAGCAAAACCGTTCTCTCCGTGTATGAAAAAATCTCAGGAAATACAAAACATTTGCACGTGTATCACGCTCGTGAGATAGTAAGCTTCCGACGTTTCAAATTTCCATAATCAAATAATTGCTTAAAATAGAATTGATATTCTATGCTGAATTTTTGTTGTAATTCAAAAGGATGAAACATGAAATCGTTTTATTGGAACCTGTTATTTAAGTACGTAGAATACACGATTCTCTCTCCGGGATTTGAAATTGCCACGTTCAATTGTGAGCCGCATAAAAGTAAAATACAAACATATGTAACCCTATACGAATCTATAAATCTCGGCGCACAAGTGTGTACGTGGCTTTACGAACCGTTCGTTCCGTTTGACGTTCATTGAGGGCCCTTCGCGCGTTCGCAAGTGGAGAATGGAAGCGCAACTTTTTCTACTTACCTGTCTGCCGTTCAAGCTGCATGCGTTTAAGAGGCCATTTCGAGCACTCCGCAGCAATCGATAAACGAACCGGTCATATACCTGTGTGGGCAAAGCAGACACTTATTACATGTTCTCTTGTAACCCAAAAAACATATTTGATCACAAATCTCGTAATATTATAGCCATCCATGCAATTAGTAAGCATCGTACATCACGTACAGAATTATCGCGTATTTATTCAAGAGTGTATCCATGTCTATAACGATCTATGTCTAGATTATGATTTATGACAGTAAAATCCTAATCAAAAGATATATATAACTGGCACTTTTCAAAAAAGAGACAGAACGTTGACAAATTTTCAATCTTTTATATCTTTCAGAGAGAGAGAGAGAGAGAGAGAGAGAGAGAGAGAGAGAGAGAGAGAGAGAGAGAGAGAGAGAGAAATTTCTTCTGATAAATAATAATATATTATAAGTATAGCTCTTATCTATATGTTCAGTTCCGCGAATATTTCGAGGCGGCAAACACACCTCGCATTTGAGGCGGCAAATACGCCTCGGTTCTGAAAATTAAGAGTTTTTGCGAAAGGACATGCGAAAGGAAACGATACTTCGCCCACGCGATTGGATTGCGACGCATGCTGGCGAGATACAAACAACGAGGGAGAAAGACAGAGAGAAGGGTAAAAGAGAAAGGGAGAAGAAACGAGCGGGTACAAATCGAGCGAGTATGCGAGATTCAACAAGTGCACCCGCGACGGTAGGTGAGTCACCGAGAGAAACACAAGCGGAGGAATAAAATATTGGACGCGTGGGCGCCCGGCCGAATTGGGGATATGGAAAAAAAAAATGTGCGTGATTCAACGCCTGCGTAACTGAGGAATCAGGGTTCCGCGGCGTAAACAAGCGAACGGTAAATAAAGATATAGCGGCTTGATACCAACGCGGCGCGACGTTCAACGCGACACACTTTATCATCGCACGCTGTAAAAAAAAGACGCTTTACAGCACTTCAGCTAGCCGACAGAGACGCAGAAGATGATGATTAAACGACATCGATACCTTCGCATCGCTCGCGAAGAATTTAATTATCTCGACAAATATGCGCTCTTGATCAGAAAGGAAAAGGGAGAAAAAATAAGGACATTTCTGTCATCATTAGTTTTCTGGGAATAACCGCGATCTCTATAATATGTATAAATGTCCGAATTAATGTAATACAAGTTAGAGTATGATTTATGGTCAAGAAGAAATTACACATTAATTTTTAGTCACGGATGCTACGGGAAGATTAATTCGCATGGCGCTTGTCTCGACATCGAGGTGTCAATAGAAGTGGTGTATCATCAAGAACTGGAAGGTTTAGTAAATTAAGCGTTATCAGGGCAAACAGATAAAATCGGATCAGTTAATTCTAAAAATGCAACACGCTCTCGAAACGACTGCATTCCGTCGCGTGAAACACCGTTAAGAAGACGGTCTTTGACGACGACGCAACATGACGATGCGCTTCTTAGCTGCGATAGCGTCGCACGCAAGTCACAATGGATACACAGGGTGTCCCAGAATTACCTCACTTTCACCTCCGTTTCTACTCTAGAAGTTGTTAAATTAAAAAGACCGACGGCTGCTTTCGATGCAATAATAAAATAAGACTATTTTGTTTTTATCAAGTTTTATCATAACTTTATCAAGTCATTAAAGTCATTTATGCACTGCATTAATTAAAAATATATAAAGAGAACTTCAATTCATTATACAAGAATTCTGAATAAATTAGGTTTAGAGTGCGGAGTTTCACTTAGCCGCTTCAGCTGTGCGTATGACTCATTCCTTTTAATTTTGTGGGTTAATTCGTTTTTACCGTCCAATTAAAGTAGATATATTACTACCATTCTTTGAGCGCTGCGTGCGAGACAGCGACTTTCCGACGTCCCGCGGGAATTCCTTAAGAACGTTGCCGAAACCGACAGGTGTGCGCAACAGAGTCTTATACAAGAAAGACAGAAGAACGAAGAAAGGAGAGAAAGAAGGAAATTCGTTACACCTGCTTCAAGATTTCTGCTTCAAAGTTCTCGTCGACATGAGAGTGTCACGTTCAGGCTATGCGATTTCGTCTAACGTTATGTGCCGACGTAAACGGTAGCAATATAACGCTCCGTCAACGCCGCTTACGTAAGAACGAACGCTCGAGGAAGCTCGCCTTATCTTAGCGCACGTCAGAAGTCCAGACACGATGTCGGCCACGAACTCTTAATACGGACATTCCGGGGACAACGGGAATTCCACGGATATTTCCATTTCGCCGCGGAAGCTCCATATCCATGCCACCCTCCCAGCATCCTCACGAGTCTCGCGATCCTTTCTGTCAGATCTTAGATGAGCCTGACAAATCGTTCAGACACGTGCGCGAAAGTATCCGAATCCTCGGCATCATCTCGTAAGAAAACGTTGGATCTCGGAAGTTTGATTCTTGCTGTGTTATTACGGGATAAATCAGTCGATTTCATCGACTATCCTACCTATTTGTAGATTGAATGAAACTGATAGTTAGAAAGAGAAACGGAAAACGGATAAATATATCAGCGTGTCAAATTAAAGGTGAGAAATGTGACAGCGCTAAAAGACTTACGATTTCCGATCTCATTTCCATAATCTCGAGTTTCGCCAAGATAAAATCGCAAATTTCATTTCTGATTGTTTGAAAATAGTGCGGAGAATACGATCAAAGTTATTTCAGTTACTCGTTCGATGTCCACGGAGTCAAATTGAAGATTGATGTGACAACGACACTTCCTACCAAGCTGCCTAATATTAACCGCTTAATATTAAGCGAATGTCACAGAAATGATTGAGGATTCTCCCGAACTCGGGCATCCGCGATAACTGCTAATTACATTAAATTTAACGTCATATTTTCACCGAAAACTTACGCGTGTTTCGAGATCTCTTAGCAACATTCCGAAGCAAAGAAATCTAAACTACACGGAGAAAATTTTATATTAAAAATTATGTATGGTAGCCGTGGACCATGCTGGAATTATAAAAATTTTTACTATGCTTTCCAATTGTGATGCGCCTAGTCAGGGTACATTTAATTATAAGGTGTGATGAATGAATGTAGATAGAAAAACTGTAAACCAAATCCCTTCTTGGCTGTATATGCTTGAAGTAATAAATTCTATTCTACTATGTTTTCACAAAAGAGTTTAATAATTATTAATATAATAACATAGTAAAAATATTTATAATTCCAGCAATAGTCCACGGCTACTGCCATACATAGTAATTTTTAATATAAAATTTTCTCCGTGTAGAAACCTTCTGCAGTCGTTATCACTGATTCATGGAACTTCCGTACTCGCTTGTTCGAGACAGCTCGCTCGTGTTCCTACGCGCGACGGTCTTTTCACGTTATCACGTATGCGATTCGCTTCCGGGAGAATCTCGGGAGAGGTATCGTCGTTCGGGCACACGAGGCAATCATGCGTGGCCGTATAATCGTCGGGAATATTGCCGTTACGCCGAACCATATAATCCTCCGACTTGAAATGAGAGGTCGCGTGATAACCGTTCGACGATTACAGATATGTCGATATTGTAACGAAGTGATATATAGCTTTCTTTCTAAGAATTTAAAATATCATTCCGCTTAATACATCGTAATCCTCTCTTTCTTCTCCCCTTTCTCCCCGCGGTACGTATCAACGGGTGAAAAGCGAAAGAGAAGCGCAAGATACGCGAGTAACGTAAATGATAATAAAATCCTAAATTGAATTCTTTTTTTTTCTTCCACGACCGATGAACGAGAGACGTCCTCGTCGCAGTATCAGAAATACCGTGACACCGACGGCGACATTTCGATGAATCGGCACGGCCGATAAATCCAGCCGGCGACGACGACTTTTCCGCCAGCTCTGACCTCCTGCACGCGCATGCGGTCTCGCTTTTGCGATCGGATTTCTGCTGCGCCTCGCTCGCTCGTTTCACAATATTGCGTCGCATCGTTATTTGCCGCGCACACGCCAAACATTTGATGAAATCCATTTCGCAAACGAGCCGTCCGTTGCTTTTTTAAGCAAAAAAGAATTCACCCGATGAAAAACGCAATAGTATAAAATATTCAAGCATTAAGATAAAAGGTACGCGAGAAATCGATATTTAGCGTATGAACATTTCAATAAAGAAAAAAAAATACTGGGGTCCGTTTGCGCGTTCCCAGGCTTTTCTATGTGTGCGTTTCGGCTTAATACAGCAGCACTCTTCAGTGTGAAACCCCTCTCCTCCTCTTTGAGAACTTGGAAGGGCGCAGATGCATCCTTGTCGTTGCATTCCGCTGCATGACCCTCATGGCTCACGCTGCATCGCTCACCGAGGCGTTCATATCGAACGGATACCTCGTCAGGCCGAGGCTGTTCGCCTGTTCTATTAAGTGCCCCGAGAACGCCCGTCCTTCCCCATCCGCGCGCGCCGGCTGGTCGCGATCGAGGCGTTAATGAAATCCTCGCGGCACGGTTAACACAGTGACCTTAAGTAAAACGTCCTCGCTCGCCGTTGCGCCTTTGACCGTTGCCCCTCCCCACAGCAACCGGCGCCGAGCGCTCGCTCCCTCAAAGGGAAGAAAAGAAAAGGCGAGAACGTCGATAACACGAGGACTCCGTTTCCCGGAGCATACATCGAGAGTGACGAAGGTTGTTTCGTTGAAAGGATCACGCACTAATTATATGAAAAAGTGGCCCCCGTTAAAATTGACCAAAATTATGGAAAAGTGTACTTTGTGTGATGCCGATCAAAAGTTCAAATGGGCACGACCGAGGGGTAAACCGCTGAGGGCATTGCTGTGTACAGATTTGGGCATTAGTGGGCATTACTAGGGCACATTACTGCGCATTACATAAAAAATTCACTAGTAATGCCCAAAAATTGTGTACTTTTGTGTACTTTTAGTGTACTTTTGTGTACTTTGTGTACTTAGTAATGCCCAATTTTGGGCATTACTAGGCATTGGTGTACACAATTTTGGTCAGCGGTTTACCCCTCGGGCACGACCTTCAAAATATGCTAGTTTTTAAGCTACGAGCCCATAAAAGTAATATTGGTAGGCTCATTTTTAGACAAAAATGCCCACCAATATTACCTTTATGGGCTCGTAGCTTAAAAACTAGCATATTTTGAGGGTCGTGCCCATTTAAACTTTTGATCGGCATCACACAAAGTACACTTTTGACATTTTTGTCTAAAAATGAGCCCACCAATATTACCTTTATGGGCTCGTAGCTTAAAAACTAGCATATTTTGAAGGTCGTGCCCATTTGAACTTTTGATCGGCATCACACAAAGTACACTTTTCCATAGTTTTGGTCGATTTTAACGGGGGCCACTTTTTCATATAATTAGTGCGTGGTCCTTTCGTGAGAAGAAACAGTTAATTTTAATCTTAGAAGAGATTATTATGTCGCGTGTCGCGAGGTACAATAATTGTTCCATATTGAAGTTCTACATTTTATTTTTATTAGATATCCCGACTCGCGACTTTTGATGACGGAAGTAAAGACCGTACGGCGAAATATGATTCGACGATCTTCTCGCGATCTCCTCTTCAGCGCTTTCGTGCGCTAAAGAATGTCGCGACGCGCCGCGCCGGTGACGCGTTCGCGCGATATAGACGAATCCCGCTTGACACCGCGTATTTCCTGCACGCAATCCGAGTATTGCAGCGATGCGCCTCAAGAAGAGACGAAAGTGAAAAATTTAATGTAGGTGAATGGAAATTATAAAACTAAACTGAGAGAAACCAACGATCGTTGCAGGAAAATGCAACGGTTATACGGAATTCTGCAGGTATCCCAAATACATATAACAGTTCTATTCCATGAAAAAATAAATAAAAAAAAATACGCCCTACGGATACGAGCTTTCGTCTCTCGTCCGTCTCTTTCCCCCCCTCTCTCTCTTTTCTCTTTTCCTTCCTCCCCTCTCTTGTTATTTTTTACGATACGAGGCACGACCGATCCTTCCCGTGGTGAATGCGTGTGCGTGACTGCCATGTGACGAAGCGGATTCATAGTAGTGTGCCCTACGCGGTGTGACGTCGGAGGAAGAAGGAGCAAGCCGGAATCGTCTTAGGAGGAAGCAAGGAAGAGAGAGGCCGATGGCTCGGCGCAGCGGCGAAGGAGAATAGCAGGGCGAAACGTGGCGGTGAAGCAGTTCGTGGAATGTCCCGTCATCTCGGGGGAACAACAATCCGGGCTTCTCCGGAACTCCGGCGGGGGAATAGGCCTGAGGTTTCTTACTGCACCCAACTGGTTGGCTGCTCGCCTCCGTTCGTTCGCTCGCCCGCCTGCTGCTTACCTCGAGCTTGCTATTGCCGACTTGCGTTCGGCGTCTCAGCTCGGCATAAGTCGACGGACGATCGCATAACGGCCAAGGCCTCTCTTTTCTTTTCCTTACTGTGCTATATGCCGACCTCTACCAACAATACAATATCTCGGAAAATTGTTCCGACGCCAGTTCGGTTCCGAAAGTCTCTTTCGAAGGTTTCCAAGCGTTCTTGGGACAAAACAGTAGGTTTTCCTGAACAAACTTATCTCGAGACACTGATTGTTGGAGTATTACAAGTGATTGAAAATGAGGATCTATATGGACTATTTAAGCTGGTACTTTAATGGCCAATGGCAATTAAAATACCCTCTCACAGGTAATTTCAGAAAAAAATTAATTTGATTATCGAGATATAATAAGTCAGTAGTGACAAAATGGCGAGCGGACGAACGAGAGCGAATAACTACTGAAAGATTGAGAAAGAAGTAAAAATATCAGTCGAGAAACATCTATTCTGAAATCATCTTACGATGCATCTACGTATTAATTTGATTTAGCTACTGTTTTAAAAATAAACTCTACGTCTGTTTTATCTGAATAAATCCGATCGGAGATACGTATTCGCGTTTTTCATCTTATAATCCCACGTATACGAGAAAAATGTGTACCAAATAAGGTCAAGAGGAAAGAATAAAGAACGCTTATGTGTTAAAGTGTGAAAACGCACTCGGAATAGGTCATGCGCGTGAAGTATAATTTTTTGACGCATTGCATTTTTTTCATGCTAAATATATAATGAAATAAAAATTCCCGGAAAGCAACATCATTGAAGCTTTATGCAATAAAAACGACTATAAATGTCAAAGTGCCTGTCTAAATCCATGTTGCCCTCAAAATGAACAGATTAATTCTCGTGTGAGATTTTCCTGCTCCCATATACGATTCGCTGCTCTTTTGGAAAAAGCAACGAATCATTTTTTTTCTCTCTATTCTATTTTTGTTTTATTTTATTCCGCGATTAATATTGCACTGAGAAAAAAGTGTTTGGTATTTATGACTATAATTGCACAGTAAAATAATTATGGTTAGGAGGTCCTTTTTTATTGTCCATACTGCTATACTGTTAGTAATAATAAAATTATTTGCATAGTTTTGCCAATCATGTTTTGCCAATCATGGTTAAAACAATTATAAAAATATGGTTGGCGCTGAAAATAACTATAAATTATGATTGTTGCAACCATTCTTTTTTCTCAGTGTGTATCGCCAATAATGCATCGCGTTCCGCCGATTAAGGGCAGGTAGGTAAATGGCCCGATTGTTACGAATCGGCGACGCCATGAATGAAGTTCGTTAAATGCCTTTCGCGAAAACTAGGCTGGCGAGAGAGCGGTGGTGTATCGGAATGTGTATCCCGCCAATCGTATAATTCGCAGCGCCGAACTCGCGCTAATAGCGCCCGCTCACAACCGCCGCAATTTGTATTCTTTCGCCTTAATTACCGGGCTCTCGCGATAACAACCATCCGTCCTGGGCAAGCACACGTTGCGCGCCTCGTGCCAATTAGCCCGCCTTTGTTGTCGCTCAATAATAATCACGTCGGCCGGCCGCGCTCGAAAGGGCCGTTCGCATCGGTGCAATTCGCTGCACCCTAAAGACCGGCCGATTGACGCTCCATAACGGCCCGATAAATTCATATTCAGATTGTATTTGTATTGTATATCCGCATTTCGTTATCCTGTCACGCCCGTTCCACAACGGGACACGCTGCAGGATCGACTGAAGCGCGGTCCATAAATACAATCGGGTCAAGTCCACTTCTGGCAAAATTCGATTCGTTCTGTTTTTTCTTTTTTTTTACCTCGACACTCGTATGCCAAAATCCCGTTTGCCACTCGTGCTTTCGACATTTCAATCGTAGGTACCTATTGGAAAAATCGTGCTATTTTTCGAAAACAAAAATGCATCGGAAATCTACAATCTATATTACAGAGGTTTTATCTAAAATAATAATAAACGATTGTATGTATTGTTTCTTCAACATGTTCTTTCGTATCCCAGAGAGAAAATCGAGGGGTAAATCGCTGAGGGCATTGCGGTGTACAGATTTGGGGCATTAGTGGGCATTACTAGGGCACATTAGTGGGCATTACATAAAAAATTTACTAGTAATGCCCAAAAATTGTGTACTTTTAATGTACTTTTGTGTACTTTGTGCACTTGGTAATGCCCAATTTTGGGCATTACTAGGCATTGGTGTACACAATTTTGGTCAGCGGTTTATCCCTCGGAGAGAATTGTGTGTTACCAAATATCATTTATCTAGATATATAAGTGTGAAAGTGGACTTGATTCAGTTATATATTCACATTTGCTGTCTTCTTCCTACGTCCAGTTAATAAAAGTAACTTGTTGCACACGATATTGCGCAGTCGATGATCGCCCACGATCATGAGCCGCGTGTGCGTGAGAACGACGACGGTGTTGCGTTTCAGATACGATCGATGAACGTTCGCAATGTGTGGCGGAGACTCTTTCATGCTCCGCGCGGCGGAATCGTTAATTATACCTCCGACTGATTGTCCTTGAATGACGAATCGCCATAACCGCGCACCGTATTAACCGCTAATTGCAACGGAGGTCAAACGAAAATTCGCAGATGGTATCGCCGAATCGCGCACCTCCAAATAATTTCGTAACGCGAATACCGTTAGGCACTGACGAGTGACGGAACAGCACGTAGCACACAATTTACAGATGCGAACGTAATCACCAAGTATTAGTCATGCAGTTCATAGTACAATATTATTTCATACGGAAAAATCCGAGTATATTAAGATACATATAATATTTCTAAATATACACCTAGCCTGTGTGTTTTTTGCGGTCGAGGATTATAAAAGATTTCTAAAAGGAAAGATTCTTCGTAAAGAACGACTCCACGAGTATTCGCGAACGACTCCTCCACGTATTCCGCGAACAGCAGTTTATAAATACTCGGAACGCTTTAACGGATAAGAAAAAAATCAGACTTGAAAATTTTTCAAAAGTTCGCGTTATATGTTTCGTGCGTGCGTCCTTTGACAACTTCGGGGAGCTCGGTTCCTCGAAGACCAGCTGTCCTTCCGGGCGAGAGGTCTGTACGTAGTTGGCAGATAACAGCGGGGTCTCTCTTCCCGGTGCGAGCCTCGGAGTCTCGGAACGGGAACGATGAAACATAACCGTGACGGCGGCAAAGACGAAGGAAGAGACCCAGCCTGCCCTTGGCTGTGAGCGATCCGGAATAGATAAGGCAGATTATCGCACGAGATCCCCGTTTCTTGGTCTAGGGTGTCCCGCGCCTCTATTTTCACGGCTTTATTTATAGCGTTTTGTTTGGGTGCCGTGGCCAAAGAGACTGAACATCTCAAAAAGCTCTCATTCGCTGGCTTGCCGGCCGCGAAGTGAGATCCGACGATGATTAAAATTGGAAATCGGCCGCTAATCTCGGCGTTTGAATGGAGTATCGCGGCGGAGGGGAGCGGAGGCGTTTTACAAACAGGTAACGTTACACCGCAACGCGCGCCGCGGAAACAGGTTGCACCGAGGTTGTACGTGCGGTTGTAAATGTAGAGGCAAATCGAGAAACGTGAACCGATCAGGAAGAAAGGAGCGCTCAAACGATCGATTTATCTTCGTTTCTTGCGAAACGGCGCAGGTTTAATGAAAGACCCGGTTAATTATCCAAAGAACGATCCATTCTTCGATTGGCGAGAAAGAGAGAGTTGTAGTCGCTCATTCAAACTTTTCGGCCGATCCACGACCATTTGTCGACCGTGACGAACGGCGGCGAGAATAGAAAAGAAAACACAAAGCGGACCCGATATAAGCCAGGGTCTCGGCGCGCTCACGTCCTGTCGTGTCGCGTCGGTTGTGATTTCGCGGTAGATTTTCCATTTCGCGCGCGGTTCCGCCGTTGACGACGGCAAGGCCACGGCTAGAACCCTCATTATCGTCTTCCAATATGACGTGTAACGTGCCGATTCTCCGTGGTGCTCATACACGTAAGAGAACGCGCGCGGGGCATATCTGCGTCCCTGAGGAGAGCCTCGTGTCTGAACTCTCTTCTCCCGCTTCATCGCTATCTCCCTCCCTCTCCCTCTCTCCCTCTTCCTCTCTCTCTCGCTCGCTCGCTCACGGGGTCGCTTGAGCTTTCTCATATTTACTCGCCCCGTCCCTTCGTCCCTCCCGCGCTCCCAGTGCTGACTCCCTACCAGAGGATCGCGCGCCGATCCCGTCTCCCCTACTACCATCGTCGACGGCCCTCGCGTTCGATACACGGAATCGCCTCGTGGTTCTCGGAAGGCAGTAGACTGTCGCCAACCACGCCAGACGGCGCACCGCTCGCACGCTCTCTCTCTCGTTGCGTATTCGCCCACTGGCTCACCCACGGGGGCTACCTCGCCCTCCGACCCTCTCCTCATTCCTTCCCTCAATCTCTCTCTCTCTCTCTCTTTCTCCTCTCCGTCCTCCTCTCACTCTCTCTCTCTCACTCCTCTCTCCCCTCCCGCCACTACTCCATACACTCCGTCTCGCGGCGCGGCTGCGGAGCCAGCCAGCTACACGGGGCCCGCCAGTTACGCAACAATAACAACGCCGTGAGGAGGTGCGTAGCGTCGTGCGGCGCGCGACACCGCAACGCGACACCGTGGATCGTGCGTAGTGTGTGAATTCGACCGTTCGAATTCGCGGGGTATCACTTGTTGACAGCAACGCGGGTGAAACGGAGCGACCCGCGCGAGTCGCGGGGGATATAGGATCACGGGGGAGGAACGGAGGTGATCGTGAGGGATCGACTTACGAATTCCAACTGTGACGGAAGCGAGATTTTGAGCGGGAGCGACCCGAAATCGCGAGCGCCCGGAGGGAATCGATCGTGATCGAGAGTAACGTGACGATCGTGCGAGAAGGTGCGCGATCTGACTGCAAGATCGCGGGATCTTTGGAGAACATACGCGCGCGCGACACCGTCGAGAGCGGAGGATTCGCGCGGGACTCGGAGAAGAGGAGGAATTCCGAGGGAATTCCGATCGATCGCGATCGAGAGCGGGAAAGCGTGACTCCAACGCCGGTCACAGTTACGAGCGAAACGTGCGTAACTGAGGCGATCGGCGGGAAGAAATCACGGAGCACCGGAGCGATCGCGAAGCCGGGGGATTCGCGAATGTTACACTCGGATGGAGAACATGCCGGAAGTGTCGATCGGCGCGGTAGATCGGTGAGGATCGGTGAGATCGAGCCTCAGCGGATCGAGTCGGCGCTCGCCTCCTCTACCGATCGATGAATGGAGCAGTGGTGACGTGTTATCACGCGGCGAGTACGAGAGAGGCCACGAGGACAGCGGGAGGTGCGCCGATCGATCGTAGATCATCGTGAATCAGGACCGAGCGACGCCGGGAGTTTCCGTAATAATCGCAACGAGGCGAAAGTATTCGCTGGCGAGTCTGAGGCTTGGGGAACCGAACACTTTAAACAGGTCGCTGTCGATCGTCCCGGTACACACGATCTCTGCCATAAACGAGGTCGCGACGTCGCGTCGCATCGAAGATCGGCCGGAGAACCCGCTACCGATCTCTCGGGAACGCAAGAAGAGGAGAGCGCGCGAGACGCGCGCGCGTCCCCCGCTGCCGCCCGCGGCCCACGGCGACGCGTTTAGGCGCCAATGACGTCACCGTGCGAGTGAGACCGCCGCCGGGGGAATTCGCGGTCGGAGTTTCTCGCCGCGCGCGCGATACGTTTACGCGTCCCCGACACGAGGCGAGGCGAGGCGACGCGACGCGACGCGACGCTCGGCAGTGCCGCGATCGCCGGCGATGGTAGCAGCGGCTGTGGTGGTGGTGATGGTAGTGGTGACCGCGCGGTAGTAGCGGTGCGGTGGTTCGCTCCTCGTCGTCGTCGTCGTCGTCGTCGTGCCGTGCCTCGCGGTGGGGGCAAGGATACCCCCGTGGAATCCGCGGTGCGCGGGTGCGCGCCGATTACACTTTTCTACGTATGTCGCTCGTCGCGGCGGGCAATGACTAACCGCGCGCGGGCCGATCGACGAGCTAACGAGAGATATCATATCCGTCGACTCGGAGCCGCCGATTCCGGAGCTATCGCCGCTGTTGTTATCGTCCGTCAGCGCCGGTCAGACGGGATTTGCATAGCAAACAGATTGACGCGCTCGTAGTAAGTGGATAACGAGAAGCGAGAAATCGCGCGCGTACACCGTATATAGCGCGAGAGATCGGCGGGCGCTTGTGTGCGGTCCGCACGCGGGTGAGTGTGTGAATATTGCACGGTGCGTGCGTCGTGCGTGCGTGCGTGCGTGCGTGCATGCGTACGACTGGCTCGCGGTACCAGCAGAAGGGAGAGAGAGAGAAAAGATACGACGGACGAGGCAAGTGCGGAGCTTAAAATAGAACAGTGACTTCGGCTTAAGTACGTGGCGGGAGGACGGAGCGAGTAAAACGAATCGGAGAAGAGAAGGGTGGATGTTGTGCTCACTTTTTCCCCACCTCCGCGTTTCTGTGATACGTTCGAATTCTACGTTTCTCCGTGGGTGAAAGAGGGAACGACGGGGAGGACGACGAGGATACACATACGCACGCACATATGTATAAATATCTCGCGGTGGAGTGCGTGTTTCTTCTGTGATAATTCCTGTAGTGCGTATATCGTAGTGGTGGAACGCGAGAGAGGGTGACCGTGTCTCGCGCGCGCGACACTTCTTCTCTCCCGCCGCCCGGTGTCGTCGGAAGAAAAAAAAAAAAAAAGAAAAAGAGAGGAGAGAGGATCCGTCGATCCACGGCGAGGCAGAGAGATCGCGCCTCCGGCGAGCGAGCGCGCTCGCCCATCGGAAAGGAGGCGTCGGCTCGCTCTCTGTCCCACGCGATGGATCGTGACTCGCGTTCGTATTCCTGCGGAGGCTGCGAGAGGACCGCCGCCGAGGGCCGAGCTATGCCGATGGAGTAACAAGTGAGCGGCGAAGCGGCGTTGCCATGACGACAGGTGAACCATGAGTCTCTCTCTCCGTAGTTCTCCCCCTGCGCGCCCCCCCCCTCGCTTCGCCCCCTCTGCTCCGCGGCCCCCCTCACTACCAGTCCTCCGCTCTCTCGTCCCACCGTCACTCTCCGCGCGGCGTGTTTGTTGTCCCTCTTTTCCTCTGACCCCGTATACTCGCGAGATATGATGCGACAACAGTGCCTCTGTCTTTCTCTCTCTCTCTTCCGCCTCCTTTCCGTCTCTCTCTCTCTCTCTCTCTCTCTTGTTCTCTCGCGCATTGTGGTCATGCTCTCCGATCCCGATCCTCCTCTCCTGGTTCGTCACTCCACACACTCTCTCTCTTTTTCTCCTCTCTCTCTCTCTCTCTCTCTCCCCCCTCTCTCTCCCTCGACGCTCGCTACTTCGTTCTCCTTTTTCGGTCGCTCCCTTCCTTCTCTGCGGTCTCATCGTCTCGATACACCGACGTGTTTTCGTGATACTCGGAAAGCTGAGTGATCACGAGGGAGAAAGAGGAGCAGAAAGAGAGAGAGAGAGAGAGAGAAGATTGGATTCTTTTCTGACCAGTTTCGTACATTGTGAACGGTGTTACGATCGCGTAAAAATTTACGAGGGATGCGGTCGTTATGTCAAGTCCTCCGTGTCAGCATTGCTCGCCCCTCTATTCGATCCCCCCATACCTTCTTTTTACAAACCGGACCGCGTGTGAGCATCGCGTATACGATAGTAATTTCGGCCTTCAATCGTGCGTGCGCGTACGTCAATGTGATACGCATAATCGTCCTACGACATCTTTACCCGAAAGGCGTATATGTCACGCTGTAAAGTTTTCCAATGGAAAGAGAGGGAGATACACAGATAATGACAGCAATCGTTTAACATTATCACCGCTGACTAATGTTTCCATCCTTGAAAATACAACGCAGTCTTAGCTAGTCTTTATAGACCTGCAATCGCGCTTTATTTTTAACTCGCTAAACAAACGCGCGAGAAGTATAATATGCCCTACCTATACAAGATTTTTTTACGTAAGAAAATTTGATAATAATTGCAAATGAATTGACGAAGAGAGATAAGAGTCGTTTACATGGACAACTTTCCTAGAGATTTATTGTGTTCTCTTCTACAGACTTTTGGGAGATTTTTTGACAAAGTTGATGGCAAAGTTTCACTCGGAGAAAAACTGAACGAAAAGTATCATTCATAATTCAAAAGTATATTTCATAATTTGAAAACACCCGTTAGATCGCGAAGAATCAGCATGCAAATTAAAGCCGTAAATAACTCGCAAGTTATAATTAACCACTGGTCGGTATTTCTCCAGTATCGCTGGTCGACCACCTCTGGTCAAACAAGTACATGTAAAACTTCGAGAGAGATAGGCACGACAAAGTTGCAGAGCGGGTAGATGGCGGGAGAACAATTTTTGAACTGCACAGCGGCAGAGATAATAAGCTTCTGCCTCCCTCTCTCTTCGCTTCTTCTCGTCCCCCTGCTCCGAATAATCCTTCTTTGTGGGGGATTTTCCCCATTAAACGTATTGGCTTAATTTATTTATACGCGTAGTTACAAAAACACGAATTTCGAACAAAAACCAAAGTAATGAAATTATTGTCTATTACGTATTGTACTAAAAGAAATGTAACTCGATTATTATAAACGGATTTCTCCGTTTATATAAAAAAAGTCCATTATTCACATCAAGTTATTTAAACCGTGTACATTTAATTCTCACTTATCTCCAATTTATTCATTAACGATTCCCAGAAAAACATCGCAAAAATATCTTTTTCTCTTCAATTGATATTCACCGTGCAAATATCATATCTAAATGCGTGAATATTGATAAGTTAAAGTATCTAAAAGAAATTCTTCAATACTTTCTAATAACCAAGCATCGATGGGCATGCTTTTTCGAGTAATCGCTCCGCTCTCACGCACTCACGCACGTCCGTTGGTCGAGCGGCGTTGGACGACGCCGTTTTAGCATGCTTAGCGCGTAGGCC
This sequence comes from Aphaenogaster floridana, assembly GCA_003063835.1. Taxonomy (NCBI): domain Eukaryota; kingdom Metazoa; phylum Arthropoda; class Insecta; order Hymenoptera; family Formicidae; genus Aphaenogaster; species Aphaenogaster floridana. Next base: position 1,101,940 of record NJRP01000006.1, read on the forward strand.
ACGCGATATTCCAAGTACGCTGGGCTATTTTCATGCTACGCCAAGAAGACACGGAGAGCGAGCGAGCTCCGCGAGTCCCGCGTCTCTCCATGCCTGTAGCGACGGTGACACGACGACGAAGCGGCAGCGACCTACGGCCAAGCCGTATAAAGCCGGAATCGGCCGGACCGCGAGTGGGATCGTCGGAATTTCTCTCGATTTGTCGTCTATTCGTGGAAGGGACTCCCGGGCCGGAGTTTGCAAGCCCGAGATTCAGACTGCAGCGCGTGCGGCTCCACTCGCGGATATTTCCATCCGGAGAGCAGTAATTCGAATGCTATGCAAAATCCGTTCTCGGATCATTCGGGCTTTGGGCAAATAGTGCGATTCGTGCTAGAACGATGAGTACTTAAAATAAATGTCTGAGTCAGAGAGAGAGAGTTATTCATCTAAGAGACATTGTCTTAATTTCGAGAAGCCAGAGAACGTGGCGAAGAGTACTTGTACAATGAAAACGGAGCAGAATGAGACTCGAGGATGAGTGGTCGCTATAATGCTTAACATTTCTTTGAAACAAGCATAAACACGCGATGAACTTGGCGGCTGTTTTGTGTGTAAACAATAGCACGCGAAGATGATAGAAGTCCGCGGAACAAGTTAAAGAAACGTAGAATGAAGGAGATTTATATTCTGTAAACATGTACACTCTGTTACGCTTTGAAACATTCGACAGGTGATGCTATAGTGAATGTTAATTTCTAAAGCAGCGTTATTGACGTATTCTCTCGAAAATCCATTATCTAAATTAGGGAACCGCGTAATTGCAGAAGCAGGGAACATTGCATTAAATGGGTAAATTGGGTAAATTGCATTACAACGAAAATTATCAAAAAATTGAAAATTTTCATATTTTACGTCATTTTTCTTACTTATAAATGTGGAAAACAATTACGAATATAGTAGCAACCGTCATATATATTATCGCGCAATGTGAACACGATTATGATCGTATAAAAGTTTTAATTACAAGAGTATCGATTACGTAGATAACACTGCGATAACCTCTTTTCTATCAGCTCGCTACGATATTTTCCTTTTAGATATCTCATACAGAGTACAGTAACTCGAATGCAAGAGGAATTCTCTCGGTTTATCGGAATGCCTTCTTTTATACACGAATATGGAGATGTCAGGCAATGGATCATTCGCCAGCCGACAGGAATTCCCACTGATTGCTCGTGTGGAATTCTCGCGTTACGCGCGATGTGTCAAAGGAATTCGATCTCTCGCGATATCCGGTATGCATTATGCGGAAGAGATCGTCATTGACGATTGACACCTTTCGCGGAATCGCTTCTTGTCATCGATTCGTTTACTCAGCTTCTTGCGAATTGCACGAGTTAAAAAACATTGCGATGCGATTGACGCGCTAGTTGCACAAAATACAAAGACGTTACGTAAAGTGACGCAAAATGTTTAATTCGTAAACACGTTGCGCTCAAGCTAAACAATTTTTTTATCGATATATCGTCTTAATAATTTATCCTGCAGTGTATTTTATTTCCAATAACTAGGAATATGTAAACGCGTATTTTTTGATACGCAGATACTAAGCTCCTTGCTGCCTTAAACCAAGCAATATGATTTTTGGAGTGCGTAACTGATGTCGGCGATATTGGTTTTCTCGAAATGGGATTACGAGATCAAATGGAAAACTCGTGTTTCGCGGCGCAAACATTCGCGGGTTAAAATTTCTCGCAAAAGGCGGCAACCGCGCGTGATACAATGGAATTTACTTTATTCGCTATCTAAATTTACTTTAACTGTCCGTGCACCCCCATCGTAAATCCACCGAACTTCATTACCGCTCGCTCGGCGATACTATAAACTCGTTACGGTCTTGTAATAAGCTTAAAAGGATTGTACGACATTTACCCATTCCCGCCAGACGTATCTTCAGGTTCCTAATCGTCACCATGTGATCTCTCGAACTTGGCTCCTTCACGATATGAATGGGGAGATAATTTCGTAACTTGCACACACACGCTACTTTGTGAATGGTAACAATGGATGATGAATGACTTTCCATAAAATTTTCCAAAGATCGATTTCATCTTAATTAAGGGGAATTTATCCTTGAAAAACGATTTTTTACAATAGTGAATTTTACTTTATATTGTATTAATTCATATAGTAGGCGAAATTAATACTTTATATTGTACTAATTTAATTTCGCCCACTACACAGTAAAAAATAAAATGTTAATTGTAACATTTTTCACATGTCCCAGAAAATCCACTCTGACAAACTAGAAATGTTAATTAATTAGCACTAATGTTAATTAATTAACACTATACTTTACATTTATGTTTGTTCTTTGAACTTTAAGTATGATGTAATAATAACATACAAAATAATTCAACAGTTATATATTAACACATGATATTAATAATTTTAATTTAAATTATATGTAATAGAAACATTTGATTTTAGTAAATTTGATTATTTTGTATGTCAAAGTTTACGATATTATTTGAAGATTTACTTTGTTTATGTTAAAATGACTTTAAGACATGTTGATTTTTTGAAATAATTGTGTTAAAAGAACTCGAAATAATATTCAATTTCTAAATGACATACATAAAAAGTTAAGTTGACATAAACGTAACACGTGAAGATGTTATGAAAATAATAACATATGTATGTTTTTTGTATGTTAATTTTACATTGAAATAATATAATCAAATCTTGGTAACACAAGAAAATTTTAACATATGGACGCACGATTTTTTACTGTGTAGCATTTAGACTAAAATCATTGTCATCAATGTTAAGTTAAACGAGAATTCCGAGTATTTTGACGTACGGTAAATTGACGGCGGACATCAAATCGGAGGGAGATACAGTTATAATATAACGTATCGCGTTCCACATCGATCGTGACGCGAAGATCAGCAATTGAGGCTGCTACGATTAATTGTAACGTAGCTTATCGCGTTGTTCTTCAACTAGCGTTAATAAACCGTTTCTCGCACGATTCGTTTGTTTTCGCGGAAAGGAAGCCGCAAGAAACGTGGCATGTAGCAGAGTCATTCGCGTCGAAACCGGAAGAATTACGTTATTTGCTCGGTAAACACTCGTCCTAATTTTCAGGAACGTTCGCGATATATACGCGTTAAACGTCCGTTCTCACGCGAATTGCCGATTGATGATCTTCGGTGAATTTGCAATTCATAGAGGTGCGTCGTAGTATTTGTAATGAGACGACGTTCGAATACGAAGAATTCGCTATTAAATTTATGCCGTGCGTCATAGGCACACACGAAAGCAACTATTGGCGATAACGGCGCACTCGTCAGTGATAGAATCTAATTAAACGAATCGGAAGGTAAATATGAAGTCATATTGTTTACACGACTGATACAGCGATACTCGAATGACTCAATCGAGTCGTTTCAATTAAAACGTAGAGTACTGCGGGCACGTGTATCTATTTCACGCTATTCTTTAGTGCTGAATTATCAGATTCTTATCGACTACACGAAGTTGTTAATATAGTACGTGTAAAGTCGGATGATGTAATGACAGAGAATGAAGATGGCGAGATTAAAATCTCGATTCGCTTTCCTTCGCATGCAAAATGCACAGTCGAATGAAAGCTTAACGATATTCCAAAGAAATTAAGAACAATTTATAAGTAGTAATGAACTTAATTTGAATGTTACATTAAGCTTTTCGAGGTCTAGCAGCGCCAAGGTTTTTTACATAAAAATTGTTTTATTTTAATTACATTTTTTCATTTTGTATTGTTACTATTGTTACCTCTTTAATTGCTAAATTCAAAAATGTTTACTTTTATAAAATTGTTATCATATATTCTCTTTCAATATTATTTTTTTGAAAAATACATTTTATTCGAATTGAGTTAGACGCAGTTTTGTGATATCATTACTTTTTTAAGGAGAATTAAAGCTACTACTTGGATAGTTTGGTACACAGAAAAAAAAGTAGTGTCAAATCAAAACTTATATACTTATATACTGAAATATATTCATACTTTCATATATTTTTCTTAAACTATATAAAATGACTTCATTCAAGCAAGTTTTCTTCGGTTAACGCAATATAATCTCATTTCAAGACTTCCATAGTTGAAACTAAAGATATTCTTAAATCAAGAATATTCTTTCTTTCTGTGTACAACAATTGTTTTCTTCGAGGAGCGCACACACTTGGCGCCTTTTTCTACCTTTTTCCAAAAAGGTTAAGATCACCCGAGCGTTACGCGCGACACTTTTAACACGGACTGATACAAAATAAAATCGAGATAAGAGATCGAAAGTAGAATAAAATTAAAAAATTGCAAAAAGAGAGAGTACGTACGTGTCCGCGTGTGCGTTGTGTGCGTGCTCGCGCGTGTACCCGCGAAGGGAGAAAAACATCCGTTCGTATCATCAGTCCAGTCTCGAGGAGAGTCTCCTTTCTTCGTGAGGCGCTGAGAGGGGCGGAGGGGGGAAAGGAGGGATTCCGTGGATAGGCGGCCGTGAACGTCCTAGGGTACGTAGACGCACGGCGGGGTGCGTGACCCAATCACCCGTTCACCGGCAGCGAGCGAGCGAGCGGAGCGGAGCGGCGCAGCGCGGTGTGGATTCGTGTCGAGTCTCTCCGCCGGTACCTCCGGTGGGGGACTATCGCGCGGAGTACGGTAGCGCGCGCGCAACAGTGGAATCGGGCGGAATCCCCGAGCGCGCGAGCGTGTGTGCGTGCGTCAGTGGTGGCCGTGCGAAGGCCGACGGTAGGGGAGAGAGTTGCTCCGTCAGACGCAAGCGAGCGGCTGATGGGCGCGGGAGGGGAGAGGCAGGGAATGCCGCCGCTTCTTCGTCAGACGCGCGCGGCCGCGCGGCGACGGCGACGGCGGCAGCGGCGGCTCGGGTTGCGCGCGTGACTCACTTGCGCATCGCGGGAATCTCCCGCTTCCTCGCCGGTGGCAGCACCGTACGACCTCGCGCGACCGGCCGCGTGCACGGCGAAGTGTAAGGTCGGGCGAGGGGAGGAGTGGAGACGGCGGCGGCCGCTGCGCCGCGCCGCGCCGCGCGATCGGTGAGTTCATCCGGTGCAACGACGCGCGCTTGGCTGCCGCACAGACCCGCTACGTATGGCGATACACCAGTGTTTCCCAACCTCGCTTCCGCAGCGACACACTTCCGACGTGGTCCAATTTCCACAGGGATATCGTAACGCGTGATGTAACAATCGTTGATTCGATGATGATTCCGACACTTTGGGTGGAAACGAGATGGTTTAATTAATTGGAAGTAGAGCAGCAGGACGTGTCAATTATTAGAGTTGCGCAGATTATTGGAATTTTTTTATGCACGTTTGAATCATTGTCGAAACAAGTATCTGATTATATTGTTCCATAAATGTACATTAAATATATTTCAATCAGAGAGAAGAGACTGGGGCTCCGAAATAGTTTACGTGAGAGAAATACTGCGCATCACTGATTTGATTTACGCAAAATACCGCATTGAGCGGACGTTAATTGGACGACGTCGCATGTCTGGCACACGTACAATCTGGCGATATGATCACGATAAATGTGTGACAATAAATATGCCGTTCGCGTATGTTAAAACACTCTTCACAAACAGTTAAAATTACTGAACGCTGCATCGGATGGCTACGCCGAAACAGCACCGTCCACGTTACAAAAAGCAACATTCTACCGTTATCGATTATCGCATCAGTTAAATTAAACTTCAACCCATACCAGCAGAAAAGAATCGAAACGGCTATCGTAAGCTTAAGCGGAATTAATGAACGAGCGGAGAACTGACCCGGGGTCTGACTCAGAGTCAACAAGATGCCTCGAGGTTTCGGCACGTTCGTCTCTCTCACGTCTTGAAGGATTCCCGCCGAAGGATTCTCGTCACGTTAAATATTTAAAAGCCCGCGGCATCGCCAAAATTATCTCGCTTCTTCCTGGATGCGAGGTCGGGGGATCGGCGATCTCTCGCCGGCGAAAGTCGCGAAACCGCGCGGCCGGTTTCCGCAATCCGGCGTGTTCGATAACGCTCTCGATGCCACTGATTCATGTACCACGGAATTCTGAGCATCCGCTGACTTCGTATACAGGTGCGGAGCGGCCGGCGCCGTTGTTGTATAATAACACGCGAGAATGGCGCAATGCCATTCAAGCCTGATTTCCCGTTTATCAATTGAGCTAGATAAGAACGAGCTACACGGGCTTCTTATGTTTCGCGCGATAAATAAATCGACGCGACTCGTGGTCGCGTTTCCCTGCAGCTTAACTATATACGTATTACGCACGATTAATAAATCACATGTTCACGGAAAGAACGGTTTTGCTGAAATATTAAAAAATTTGGCCAGATACAGATCTGAAAAACAATTTTGTTGGATCATCAAAATAATTATATAGGACACTCCAACATAATGATAATGCTGCAAAAAGTTTTGATATTCTAGCAACTATTTTAGGCGTCCTACATAATTATTTTGATGATCCAACAAAATTATTTTTCAGATCTGTATCTGGCCAAATTTTTTAATATTTTAGCAAAATATTCTTTCCGTGTTACACATACACGGAAAGAATGGTTTTGCTGAAGTATCTAAAAATATTTGGCCAGATACAGATCTGAAAATAATTTTTTTGGGATCATTCATCAATAATTATTAGGACGCTCAAAATAGTTGCTAGAATATCAAAACTTTTTGCAGCTTTTATCATTATGCTTAAGCGGTCTATTTAGTTACTTTTGATGGACTAACAAAATTATTTTCAAATCTATATCTGGCTAAATTTTTATACTTCAGCAAAACCGTTCTTTCCATGTAAGTCATGCACGATTTGAATCCCATGTTAGAAACTGATAATAAAATAGTAACAAAGTGGGGGAAAAACATATAATCATTAAAATTTAACAGAAATATCAAAAGACTTAAAGATTTAATCAGCTTAATAAAGATAGATTTAATAAAGCTTAAAAGCTGAATTTAATTGAGACAGAATGGGAAAATTATTATTAGTTTTAGCAGACTAATCGCAATATCAAAAATTTTAAACGTATCAATTAAAATGGCCAGAATTGACATGTGATTTATCTATTTTTTGCAACGTATGGAGACGAAAGATAAAATCGAGGTAAAATTTTGAAGACTTCAAAACGGTAGAGCACTAATTGAGAATCAGACGTAAATAAGTGCGAAAATTGAGGCATGACGGGATTAAGCCGCGGTCAGTTGAATGAGCGTTTAACGTGTCTGACGCGTCCGGCATAAAACGATTAACGAATTGTCAGGTCCATATAGCGTGTGGTGGCATGATGTACGTTGTACGACGTACGGCAGACTGAACGAACTATTCATAGGTTGCAATTGGTCGTTTGTACGAGTTTACGCTTTGCCTCTTCGGACTCTCACCCAAGATTAAGCCAATATCATACGAAACGATATCTACTATATGCTTTCTGCACCATATTTACTTACTTCACATATATATAAAGTTCGAAAATTGCGTTCCCCATACTTCCGGTTTAGCAATTAAAAAAAAAGATTGAAATAATCTTAAAATATACCGCCTATGTTTTTTCTTATTGAACATATAATTTTCAATATAATTTTTTCAATATAATTTTTACGCAGATTTTCGTGTTATATTTGGATTTGGCTGAAAAAGATGTTTATAAAAATTTGACTACCAACTCTGATCGCTTCATCTTTACGTTGTGTCTTTAATCGTTTTTAGATGAGAGAAGCATCATGCTTCATTTTTCAAATCATCAGATACGATTCGTTTATCGTGAACCCGTATAGATTCGCCTTATGTTTGCGTCTCGGTTTTGGTCAAACATGGCGAGTTATCTTCGCGCGCGTACGCCTGCTGATGCATCAGCATCCAGGGAGGGGACCGAGGTCAGGGAGCGAGCTATCAAGATAGAGGGCAAACAATAATAACACTAATACATCAATAAAGTATCCCAGAGGCGCAGCCTGGCTTTCTATATCGAGGTTTTATTCGGACTGGAGGAAACGACGACGTGGGCGAGATCGCTAAACTCGGCGACCGAAAGCCCGAAAATAAAATTTTATGCCGAGAGTCCGCAACTAACTTTACGCGCACAATGGTACGCCGAAAAATCTCACGTCTTCTCTGACGCGGCGACAATCGATCTAAAATAAAATGGCAGGGGCAATTTTATTTTAAGCTAATTCCTTTATTTCGAAGAATTTTATTTTCGGAACTTTACCGGCATGATTGACCATCTCTCGCGAGATGCGTGACATTTCGTAACAAAATTAAAAAATGGATTTATTGGAGACAAAAATGATTCTCGTATAAAAACGCGTTGCAATTTTCCTCGCGGTATTTCGTAGTACTTGTCAATTAAATATAATTCTGGATGAAAAATAGCAAATGCCTATGCAAGATAAGGTCACGTCGATTTTTATTCTTTTATCATCGAAGTAAATTGAAATCTTGCAATTGTATTAATTAAGATTCTAAGAAAGCTATAGACGAATAAATTATATGATAAAAATGAAAAAGTTTATTCGTTTATAGCTTTCTTAGAATCCTAATTAATATATATGTATATATATAGAGAGAGAGAGAGAGGTTCATCTGAAATACATTTTTATTGTCTCCCTATATACATTTGTCTTCCGAGACAAATTAGGAAATAATTTTTAACGCGGTTCTTCTCTCAATCCATATAAAAAAGATCAAACCATAACGGGGTGCCTATTAAATGTTATTTCGCTTTTGTTTCTCACGAAATTAAATGCGTTCACGGAATTGGAGCGCGTTATTCGCAGAGAAATAACTGCGGCGTATTTTATACTACCGAGTATAGTCGACCAAAATCTGCATCTGCGTTTGCTCGAAATGCAAACAAAACGTATCGTGACCCATTTTCGTCGCTCTACGGACTTCGCGAGTGCATGCGAAGCTCACCATATTTATTGCGTTGCCATATACACGTTTGCGAAGCATATTCGTTACGAGACAGCTTATACGCGAGTACACGCGCGTATAATGCACGAATAACTTCAATAACAAGCTGTAATTTCAGGCAAATATTTGAGAGGCCGTTAATTGAATAATCCGAAACTCCGAACGGTATAATCCCTTCGCTGTTTATCCCTCAATTCACCGATTATCAGCCTCGATTCCCATAATACAATTAAAACATGAAGGAAGAATAACATCTTTTCAACGTTCGCCGATAATCTTAGTATTGCTATGTACGCAATTTAGAAGAATTGTGTAACTTTCAATCTGCAAATTGCAAATTATAATGCAACTACTCGTAAGATGCGAGTCAAAATCTACTGTTTGAATATTGACATTGATATGGTATACGTAACGTCATTATGTACAGTACTGTTATAAAGATACCCACCGTGCCTCTTTACAGTCAAATAATAGTATCGTGTACGCACTACTGCGACACATAGACGCCTTATGTAAATTTGCGATAGCGCGAAAATATCACCGACGATGCCGATGATTCAGTTTCCTCGCGCATGAACTTTTGAATCGGTCGCAACGCATAAAACTTCCTGCGATAATACCGCGTAGATAGTCTGTTGTTCAACGAGTGTAGGACTGAGCGAATAAGAATGGATTTAACGGCAAAGAACACGCCATCGTCGTTTCATTCATCTCTCGCCGGAGGAGAGTCTAATGAAATCCGCGTATCTCGTGTGCGTTCGTGTCACGCGTATCCTCCCACGATGCGTTCGCTCACAAAGGAGTCTTTTTTATCCGCGGATCGATTTATTGTGCTCACGTGTACCGTAAACTTCGCAGCCGCAGCTGCAATTAACGCGATTCATTCTCGGCCGCTCGGACGAGCGATTTAGACTGAACAATGTAAGGCATCGATGTTTCGATAAGACGACAAAGGTAGGATTATATCGAGGGGTAAACCACACGGAGAAAATTTTATATTAAAAATTACTATGTATGGCAGTAGCCGTGGACCAT
>NJRP01000006.1:1115841-1129027 GCA_003063835.1 Aphaenogaster floridana
CCAATTTTGGTCATTACTAGGCATTGGTGTACACAATTTTGATCAGCGGTTTACCCCTCGGACTATATTAAATTCATGTTCATCTAGAGTCTACTGCACGGAAAGAATGGTTTTGCTAAAATATTAAAAAATTTGGCCAGATACAGATCTGAAAATAATTTTGTTAGACCATCAAAAGTAACCAAGTAGACGCTCAAAATAATTGCTAAAATATTAAAACGTTTTGCAGCATTATCATTATGATCGAGTGTCCATACTTATAGTTACTTTTGATGGTCTAACAAAATTATTTTCAGATCTGTATTTGACCAAATTTGTAGATATTTCAGCAAAACCGTTCTTTCTGTATGAGATCGGTAAAAATGTGAAGTTGGAGATTCGCGAATTGCAAACATTTTCGTAAAACTCTGTATATTGTACGATATATACGATTCGCAACGCCGCTTAAGTTACATCGCGCGATGCTTTAGGTGTCTTTTACGAGAGTCAGAAATTTCATGGTAGTTTTCTTCTCCAAGTGGAGGAAACCGCCGCTGCCAAATGGACCGTCGATGTAAGTTCTTGTCGTTTGGACCACGGCGGTGATTCTCCGCGAGAAATGCCTCCGTCGACGAACGAGATTGGCTCGCGTTCTGCCAGCTCCTCACGCTTCTTTTTTTGTCCTTCTCTGCCTCTCTCTTTCCCTCCCTCCCCCTCTCCCTCTACTTTATTTGCGCGTATAAATAGCGTGGTCCAAAATTACCGGGTACTTCGGCGAACGGTGCCGCGAAAGTGGCGTCCAAGAAAAGGCCGGCGATTTCTGCTAGTTATAAAAATATACGCGGGAACGACGTGGATGCCCGGTTGGCGACGCGCATTCTTCAACGAAGGATACGATGAGGGCAACTATGTAGAGGATACAGAAAAAAAGCAGAGGATATAGAATTATTCATAGACCTCAAGTCTCTGCGACCCGAACTGATGTCAATCAATATGCAAAAACTAGCGATTATACAAAAGGAGTAAAACTCGTTTTTTTTTTACGGAAAACGTATAGGTAAATAGGAATGGATTGCGATGGTTTAAAACGCGATAAATTTTCCTTGAAATATTAAAACTGAGCAAAATATATTAAATCCTTCGCGAAACTGTTCATTTGCCACAAATCTATTTTACACGAATATTAAATATTCAATATTTTTATTTTAATAGTATCGATCGATGTGAATTGCATTCATTTGTCACGAAGTAAAACTTGTTCCTCCAAAAAATGCTAACACCGATTGCCAAAGCGTAATGAAACTTAATATAATCGACAATTATATTCTCGGAGACGATGACAATCAAGTTTTTGCGGACTGAAATTGCGGATTTCAAGCTTGGAAATATTCGTAACTCAACAGTGAGCTTAATAAAAAATTTAAAATACATGCGAGGGAGAGAGAAGAGAGATATATCCGCTCTGAATAATTTATATATTATATAATGACGATATCTCGTAGAAAGTTTCTAAAAGGTTAAAATGTATATCGCATATATATCAATTTTAAAAATTAATGAGAAAATTTACAAGAAGGGAAAAAAGATTCTTGAATCTTTTTGGCAATAACATCGAATATGTTGAAACTTGAACGGATGTTAAGCTAAGTGATTTCGGCAATCATATATAATTACACTACTGTATATGTGCTATTATACTAACTTGAATATTTCATGAAATGGATATGAATTAAACAATGTAATTAACAAGACCGCGAAGTGTATCAAACATTTAAAATCGAGAACAGGCCGAAATATGGTCATAGCAGATCTTAGTGCTCATTAATATTTTATGTGTGATTTTTCTAGTTTTTTTAAACTACGCGCCGTTACTTTCGGACTTGAAACGCAGCTCTTGAAACCAGAAAAGTAATATCACAATGATAATGATGCTAACAAGCATCTGTACACGGAAAGAATGGTTTTGCTGAAGTATCTAAAAATTTAACTAGATACAGATCTGAAAATAATTATGTTGGATCATCCGAAATAATTATGTAGGACGCTCAAGTATAATGACAATGCTGCAAAAAGTTTTGACATCCTAGCAAACAGGTTGAGCGTCCTACGTAATTATTTTGAATAGTCCAATCTAATTATTTTTTTATCTGTACCTGACTAAATTTTTTGATACTTCAGCAAAATCATTCTTTCCGTGTAAGATCCCTCCTCCCCGAAAAAACTGTAAAGAAATTTGTTGCGAAAAATATTACCTTAGCTAGGATTGTGATATTACTTTTCTGGTTTCAAGAGCCGCGTTTCAAGTCCGAAAGTAACGGCGCGTAGTTTAAAAGAACTAGCAAAATCACACATAAAATATTAATGAGCACTAAGATATGCTATGACCGTATTTCGGCCTGTTCTCGATTTTAAAAAGATATGAATTAATTTCAAATGTCTTTATACAACTGCGATACATGCTGATATCAGTTTAATGACTGTATCAAATTGAAATTGTAATGAAGAAGTTGGCGTCAGCCGAATGCGACGTTTCGATGCTATCGACCTATATATGTCGGTCAATCGCGTAATTATTGCATCGAGAAGAAGAGGCAAATATGTCGAGAGACTATGACTCTCTAAATAATTTCACGCTAAATAATTCGTCGTCGATCCGCCGCGCCGGTGGGTAAACACGGAAAACCTTGGTCGCTTATAAATGAAAATGCAGGCGCAGAGAAGTCTCGCTCGTTCACGTAAACGAATCTGAACTGTTGAACCCGTCCTCAACTTCCGCTTTCGCAACGTCGCATTGCCGTATAATTCCGCGAGGACGACCTGTCGCGCCTTGAATATTGAACACGCGGATAATTGCATTTGAATCAATTTCCGCTTAAAACGTTGCGATATTTTATTAAACGATGTTAATATATTAATATCGTTTCATTAATTTAACGATATTAAATTTAACTTGTATAACAGAAATATGTAGAATTTTAATAGAGTTAAAAAAGCACATTCAATTGTTAATGCTTCAGAACTATTATATATAAATACTATTATATATATAAATATGTAATATTTATATATAAATAACTATTATATATAAATATTACAACAATCTAACGGTCGTTGAAGCTATAGTCTGTAACGAGGGTTAAACCGCTGATCAAAATTGTGTACACCAATACCTAGTAATGCTCAAAATTGGGCATTACTAAGTACACAAAGTACACTAAAAGTACACAATTCTTGGGCATTACTAGTGAATTTTTTATGTAATGCCCAGTAATGTGCCCTAGTAATGCCCACTAATGCCCCAAATCTGTACACTGTAATGCCCTCAGCGGTTTACCCCTCGGTCTGTAACATGTACACGCTAGGTGTTAAAAAAATCAAATTAATTTCACAGAGGATGAAAAATAACGCGTATTTAAAAGCGTGTCCACGCCATTAGAACGGAATCTAATAGAATTGGCATACCGCAAGATGCGTAATCGAATTTCCTAATTGAATTATTTGCGGAGTTCTTATGTGATCGCTGGTATTTTCCCCGTATATATCACTCGTTTTAGCTACGGCTATTTCGCCGCTGCGGAGAAAAATATCTATTGACAGATTATTATTAGCGATTATTCACACACACACACACACACGCACACGCACACACACACACGCGCGCGCGCGCGGCAAAGTATTTTCCCGATCGCGAAAGTGTACTGCGAAATATCTGCCGGTTACTTTCCTTGTACAGGATACATGATAAATTATATTTGTTGTATTTTTATACTTCTTCTCGATGTATGATCCGAATTAAAATTTTGTATTTTTATCTAGATCTTGTACCACGAAATTAATTAATATAAAAATAGATACACTGTCACTTAGAGCATGCTGTGTGAAATTAGAATGCATCACCCTTGGTATAAATATATCTGATATGTTGCATGTTATATTTTTGCTATGTTAAGTGCTGGTGAGATGCTGGATTTACAAGAAATTAAAAATTTAAAATTTAAGATGCAATAAACATATTTTTTCTAATCAAAATCACATATCATGCACATGTTCATATTATTTGTAACAATCTGTGTTTTTTTCGCTATTTTTTAATATACATGTACAATATATGATTAAAAAAATATGTTTATTGCATTTTTAGTTTCTTAATTTTTAATTTCTCCTAAATCCAACATCACTAGCACTTAACATAGCAAAAATATAACATGCAAATTATACAGATAATATAAATATTATGGGTAACATCCAAAAATCGAAACAGTGCTGCTTCTTAATGCAACTTTAATGCAATGTTGCGTGTCTCAGTCATGACTTAACTAACGCAATTATTCGTAACAAATCAATTCACTTTTGTGCGTCATGTAATCGTGTTATGTAATCGACGGGACATAATATAACGCATACTAAATGGATATCAATGTTTTCTTATCCCACACTGAGAGTGCATTAACGCCTATGTATTTATGGAAACGTCATAAGGCAATTGACACGATGGACTAGAATTTTCCAATCGGCGTCATCGTGATACTTTGCTTGACACGACCTCGAGCACTTTCCTTATGCATAAGCGTCGTCGCGCGCGTGTCCAACGAACTCGACGTCATCATAAATTCGACGCGTCATTAGCGTTGTTACGTAAGATCATTTTGCGCGTAATCAAAAATTTACTCGGTGCCCGTTACTTCGGGGACTTTTTGCGCGATTGTTATTCCCCAACGTCAACAAGTCACACCGTCACAAATCACATCCTGTCGTCGAGATAAACGGCGATTAAAAACGGATTAATCGGCGCCGCGCGCGTCCGCTTCGCGGAATAATCCCGGCGATTCGCGCAGAGTATTGAGAATCCTTCGTGAATCACCTCCCCCCTCGACACGGGACATCGTGCACGACGTCCGTTCTCGCATCTGAGTCACCTGAGAGTCACCCACCCATTCGCCGCGCATGATCTCGCCTTCTCTTTTTCACTCCGCTCCTTTTCTCCCGACTCCGGCAGTCGGCAGTGATTAAAAGTATCTGGTGCCGTGCTGTTTGCAGAGACTCATACTGTGGCGATGACAGACCCACAGCTGACCAACAACAATAACAACAACAATAATAATAACAACAACAATGATGGCGAGCCAAAGTACCTGCACAAGAAGTTCAAGAAGATGGCGACGACCGAGGTTGCGCCGAAGGTCGTCGAGCCCAAGAAGGAGGGCACGGCAAACAACGTCGTCTCTGATGAGACGTCGAAGCGAAAGGACGCCGACAAGGATGGCAAGGAGTCGTCGAAGGAACCCGGCAGCAAGCTCGAGTCTTCCCCGGAGCCAGCGAGTGGAGTCGAGCCCACCGCCGAGTCTCGGAAAAGCGGCTATGCGTGCCCTTACTGCCCGATGACGTGGACCAAACCGAGTGTCCTTCAAAAGCACATCAGGGCGCATACGAACGAGCGGCCGTATCCGTGCGTGCCCTGCGGAATCTCTTTCAAGACCAAGTCGAATCTGTACAAGCACTGCAGGTCGCGTTCTCACGCGCACAAAATGGAAAAAGGAGAGAAGGTATTAATCTATTAATTAATAAAATTTAAATAATTTATTAACGGATTTCGATAAAATCTTGATATTGCTAAAGAGAACTGATAATGTAGTTACCGATTAATACAGATGCATTTAATTTTTAATAAGGCATTTGCAATTTTCTTGCGTTCAATCAATAGCGATTCAATTTATCAATTAGGGAATTCAATGCGATACATTTCGACGTTTAATTAATATGCGACTAATATGTTTTTTTCGCAGGTGTCTGAGGATTCCGATATAAGTCTATCGGATAGCGCCAGTAATGGCACTGGTACACCACCACCGCCGCCAGCTTCGACACCCACGACGGTGACGACGACGGTATCCACCGTCGCAGTAAAGACAGTGAAGACCGGTAAGATCTACAAGCCGAAGTTTCAAGCCCGAACGGCCCTGCAGTGCGTGAACAGCGACACCGAAACGTCTTCCTTATCGCCCAGTTCTTCTAACAGTTCCTCTTTGTCTTCCTCCACGACCACCTCCACTCCCAATTCTGTTAAACCGAACGCGGAACAGCTACAGGAGCACATCGACAAAATCATCACGGACAACCAGGCGATCGTCGATGCAGTGGATCCATGTCTACACAAACTAATGCATCGCCAGCAGAGCCTAGTGGAGACAAAGCAGTCATTCGAACAGCAACCGCTGAACTTGTCTTCCGCGGAGGAGTCCTCGAACAGCAGAAAGCGTTGCTACAGCGACAGTTGCGCTCAGGACGCGAAAGACAATGAGGAAAGTTCAATCATCAAGGATCTCCTCTTGAAAACTCGCGGTTCCATGAACGGACCGGTACCGGAGACTGCCGTAGAAAACTTTGTCTGTCCCACTTGCAACATCCCCTACACCAGTATAGACAACCTAGAGGCTCACCGTAGATACTACTGTAAGGGTAGTCTCGACAGTTCTCGAAAAGGAGCCGATTATCATGCGGAACTAGAGAAACGAGATTCTGATTTCGATGTGAAATCGTCCGATTATTACAGCACCTTGCAACCGTTACCCTCGCCAGGTCCTCTGCTGGGTAATACCAGACTGGTCGACGCATACGCTCCACCTGCCAAGAAGCAAAGAACGGAATCTGTGCCGACCAGTTTAAGATCGCTAGAGGAGCTTAGCAAGTACCCGCGTCCGAATTCGCTACAGATGTTTGGCGGTGAGGTACGGATTCTCGATAATACGGGCGAGGTGACGAAAACGATGAGGATCGAGCCACGACAGACGAATTCGCCCACGAACGAGCACGTAGTCAACAGCAAGTGCATGAACTCGGAGACAGCGTCGATAGTGGTAAAATCGGGACTTCATTCTGGCGGTACCATGATGCACAAACCGCCGGGCACGTCGGCCAGCACGTCCAATTCCTCCATATCCCTCTCCAACGCGCCAAAAATACTGGCGCCCATCATACCGAACATATCAACCCCGAATATAGCGCCTACCATGTCCTGCTACGATTACCTAGAGTCGCACCTTAACCCACTGACAAGCATCACTGCCTACAATCCGTTGACTCTGCCGCAAGCTGGTATCACAAGTATCCTTCACGGCGGAAAGGTAATACCTTATGTACCCGGTATGCCCGGACCACATACTTTGACCGGTACGCCGACCATAGACATATCTCCGAGTATAACGGCCGGTGAAGCCGGTTACAAGGTGATACCGGGCCTACCGGGCCTACACATGATACCTCAGCCGCTGGACTTGGCTAGTCCGGTGAAGGTGCAACCCAGTACGGTGCCTGGCATGCCCAGCCCGTTATCTGGACATGTCCCTTCCATACTAGACCAACCTCTGGACCTAGCCAGTCCAGCGAAGGAGTCGATGAAAATCAGCTTCAAGGCACCCAACGGCGACAGTCTGAAGGGCGGTTTGACCAGTCCCAAAGTTCCTAGCGTCAAGGTCGAGACTTCGACGGATAAGTATCGCACAAGGATGCCGTCGACCCTCACCGGCGGAGAGACCGGCAAAGCGGAGCTCGATCGTCATATCAAAAATAATACGACCATGAAGTACAAGGGCATGGAAAGCCCACGAGAGAGGAAGGATTTCACGTACGACAAGAGTCCGAAACTGGACAAGACTTTTAGTTATCCGAACGGCGTGGACCCTGCGATTTCTTCGAACTCTTACAGCAAAATGAGGTACTCGCCCAAGACCACTTCGGAAAACAGGAAGAGGTCGTCGAATTGGGGCGTCAGTGAAGTGGATGCTGGCAGAACAGCTCCGGTAGACACGCTCACTACGATTTCCAAATACGAGCTACCTCCTCACGAAAACGGTCGATTAAAAAGTAATGTCTCTTCGGATGCACGTGGATGGATCAAGGTCGCGGATGGATATAATGCATTCAACGGCGCCAAGATGAAGGCTGATAACGCGCCATCGGTGATACTTGTGAATTTAGATTCTTCCAAGACAGAAGTGCCAACGAAAACTTCCGTAGAATTAATTGTTAAGGACAAGCAACCCGAGGCCAAATCGCCCAAGAGTGGCGGTGACGTCATTAAAGAAACGACCAATGCTAATAAGTTCTTGAGACCTACGTCTCTACCGTTGAAACCCGGCACGTTTACGCCGAAAAAGCATCATGGGATCACGCCTACGGCGAACACACTTCCTCTCATCAGTCCGGAGACCCCGCGGCCCAAGAAGTCGTACGGACAACTATATCTAAATGGGCATGCCTACACATATCTGGGACTCAAGTGTTCCACCAGGGTGTTTTACTGTACCCTGAATCGACCACAGCCAATGTATGTCACACAGCAACACGGTCTGTCGATGTATTCCAATTGGAAGATATGCAAGGAAGCACCACCAGATGTGGACATGGCGCACTATGACTCTCGGCATAGACCTCTCAATTACACGACCGCGTGGAAGAAACAAGAGGACATTCTAACGCACTCCTCGCAAAGACCAACCACTCCCACTAGTCCAGATAGCGGAACAGAGAGTGACATACAGGAGAAGACGAAAAGGGTGAAGATATTTGACGGAGGCTTCGAAAGTAATGAAGATTACACCTATGTGCGCGGAAGAGGTGAGAAATATTGAAATAACCAAAAATCTATTTTTCTCCAATCGCCAGTGAATAATTAACATTAAATAAATTATAAAACGACACAACTGGCAAGTAATATATTTAATTTATTACTACAACGTTTTGACCATACGGATTGTGGTCCTTTTCAAGTGTTAAAAATTACATCAGTCTGCAATTAAATAGGTACAGAATGAACGACCGGTATACAAAATTAAAAATATTTAAAAAATATTTTTAAAAACCGGAGAAGAGAATATATACTTACAATTAATACTTCGATATATACATTTCAATCTGGTGCAGCATCGGGCGGTAGAGCACGTGTTTCAAAGCACGTCCATACATCGTTATATTTGGCACTCGAATAAAGTCGTTTTATGAGAATAAGGATAAAAGGACAAACCAAATCAAAATTGTCAATAAACAAAGAGACCGGAATTATTTGTTCATAATTAAACCATCATAAATTACATTTAGATTTTGCAGATTGATGTAATTTTTAATGAAAAGGACCACAATCCGTCGAAACGTTGTAGTAATAAATTAAATATATTACTTGCCAGTTGTGTCGTTTTATAATTTAATAAATATTTAAGTATTACGTTTTTCAAAATAAAACAAGATTTGTACAGTCCCTAAATTTTCTTAACGATCTTGTTCTAAAATCTTTACATGCAATATGTAACGTAGTTTTTATTAATATAATTTATAAATTAAAAATAAATAATTTAAAGACTAAAAAATTAAAAATTTGATATAAACAAAGGAGCATATACAAGCTCCAAGCTGGTTTATAAGTACTTAGATAAAGTTTATAACTAAAAATATAATACATACATTTCGATCTCTTTAATTAGATAATGTATATAATATACATTTGTAATTTCAATTTTTGTTAAATGTGGCTTTTAGAGCGCTGTAACCTTAACATTGCAAAAATAATTATTTAATTATTTCATATATTACATAAGGTCGAGGACGTTACGTCTGTGAAGAATGTGGTATTCGTTGTAAAAAACCATCTATGCTGAAAAAACATATCAGAACACATACGGATGTTAGGCCATACACCTGCAAACATTGTACCTTTAGGTAAGTGAGATTCTTTCACATAGCGCAGCAAGAAGGTATTTAATTCATATTGCTAATCTTGGTTCACTATGGAATCATAATTGTTTTTTTTGCGACAGTTTCAAAACAAAGGGTAACCTTACGAAACACATGAAATCCAAGGCTCACTACAAGAAGTGTGTGGAATTGGGCGTGGTGCCAGTCCCTACAACTGTTTGTGACGAAAACATCGACAAAGAGGCTATTGCACGATTAGCTGCTGGTGGCGGTACGGAGGAATCCTCAGAGGAGGAGGAAGAGAGTGACGGAGAGGAAAGCGAGGAGTCTGGTAGCGAGGAGCAAGAAGCGGCACAAAGTCTATTGAGTCTTTCGCAACGTAACATGTCGAACAGATTGCCAGGCTTGTTGCCGTCTGGTAGACCTACAACGTATCCATACACGCTAACTTTACCGACGACTTCCACGGTGAGCATCGCGTCCACTACTACGACTACATCAGTTATGAGCAGTCAAAGCGTCACCACGCAAGGAACAACTCTGATCCAAAACGAATTATCGCACCGTTACTATTTTCCATCGAATCGAAGTGCGACGGAAGAGTCAAGGATCAGCGTCATTCAATCGTCGAAGAAAGATGACTCTGACTTCGAGATCGAAGAAATCACCGACGTCACGGAGTCACGTCATCAGCTGTCTCAGCCCATGGATCTCACGACGAAGCAGACCACTCAGGTGTTGCCCTCGCCGGTCCCGCAAAGGGCTAGACCCGTAGACATTCTGACACCCGTTTCGGAGCCGGTCCTGTTACAGACGATAGTCCAAACGATGGAACGGCTGCCTATACAGGGTAGAGAATGGAAACCGGATGCGGAGGGCCACATGTTGCAGGCCTACCTCACGGAGAGACATGTGATGGACAGCAAAATTAAGCAGCAGTATCGTGTGGGAAATACTAAGGTGGATAACAAGCAAATACAGGAAAGAGATGTTTTCCTGCGTCATCAGGACCAGAGCAGGTCCAGACACATAGATTCCAACGGTATTCCGACGGTGACGTATACCGATCCCAGCAAAATGCAGCCTATCGTCATGGAATCCAGGGTTAAACACATGACGAAGCATACCAGTGACGACATTAAGATGGAAATCAGAGAGAAAATTTATCAGAATAACATGGCAATAGAAAGACGATCATTTGATTACGAGGCTATTCACAAGAATAAAGAACAGATTAATCGTATGATTTCTGACCGTGAAAATTTTGAGCTTGGTTTAACTAACAGTTCCGCTAGCATAAGGCCAAATATCGAGTATCTATCCATGACCAGAAACAATAGTTCGATCGAGAGACCGAACTGTTCTATTGTACCTATTCGCAGCACATCCAATATTGATTGCCATTCACCGAAATCTTTGAATATGGACGCCAACAACAGACCACCGTTGATGCAACATACGAACAACGACCTTGATAGAAATCCCATGTTCAACGCGATAAAGATGAATGAAATGGAAAGACCTAGGGAATGCCATCCCGTCGGTCAGGAAATGAGATCTACGAATCATGAGATGAGAATTAACGATGTTCGAATGCAGAATCATAGTCCGCGAAATCTCGACCTAAGACCGCCCAGTAGAGAGATCAGAATGCCCAGTCAAGATTACAGAACGCAGAGTCAAGAGCTGAGGCTACCAAGTCAACAGGAATATAAGATACGCGGCCAAGAGATGAGACCGCCTAGTCGCGAGTACAAGCCATCGTTCGCTCACGATATGCAAGTCATTCAGGAGCTTATGCCGTCGACAAACATGGAAATCCGGCAAACAAATCCGGATAATAGACCGCCGAGCCGTGATATGAGAACTCTCGCGGAATACAGAGCACACGCACAAGATCCACGTGTCAACTATGATATATTGCAGCCTATACATGAGCCGCCAAAATCGCAAAACGTAGACGTGAGAAGCACGTCGCCGCATAAAGTACGGATGCTGTATTACGATACGAAACACACCGCGGACATGATTAAACAGAATACATTAGATAGCATGAAACACGCGGTAGCCGGAAAGGTAGTCGTCGGTGGACCAGATTTTCGATCGCCATCACCAAACACAGGAAATGCGAAACCGCAAGCGGAATTTTTACAACCGTCGAGTGGACCCGCGCCTAACTATGTCAGGTGAGTAAAATATTTTAAATTACCTTTTCGATATGCTATTCATTGATGCGTAATGCATATGATAATAGCATAATTAGATGTTACGTTAGATACATATTAGACGTAGATTAAAAATCAGTAAAGTAAGACTAGAGTACAAATATTAAATTGCGATTTATGTTTTTCTTAAAAAAAAAAAAGAAAAAAAATGACATTATGATATAATGATTCATATAATTTATGTTAATATCGACGCAATGTATATGAAATTTAAGACATAACAGTTCTCAATTTATAAAATGTTAGACATTTAATTTAATTGTTATTTCATAATTCGCGGCTCCTAGATCTGCATGCTCGATGTTCGATACTTATTGAAACAAAATTAAATAAAACGATAATTGTAGTTTGTTTATAGAAAATTCTAACAAATAGAATTCGGATTAATACGATTCAATAATCAATACAGTTATTTCAAAATTGAGTGTTACCAACGATTTCATATATTTTTCTTTCGGCATAACATATCAAACATATCGCAATTATATCAAAATGTTTAGTTTAGATTTGTATTTCAATTTTTTCATCAACAGATATAGATGACGATATTTTAAAACAGTTGTCCAGTGATTGTCATGCATATGAAACATTTATGCTTTCCAGCTCGTATCAGTCCGAATTTTATTTATTATTGAAAAATTAATAGAGCATAATGAGCCAGGCTAGATTTTCGTGCCAATAATAATATTATAGAATAAATTTAATTATAAAATTTAATATCAGTTAAACGTTTCTACCTTTAATTAGGTCATCTTTAGTCTAATAAAGAACAAAACAATTAGATCGTCATAATAAATTAAACACAAACATAAGTTAAATTTGCACGCATACTGTATGAACGATAGCGAAATGGAGTTATGTCTCGTTTTATATCGACTTCACTTCTAACGGCAAATCTCTAGTAACATATGCAACACCATCACAAGGACACCTTTATACAGTATGCGTGCGAATTTAACTTATGTTTGTGTTTAATTTATTATGACGACCTAATTGTTTTGTTCTTCATTACACTGAAGATGACCTAATTAAAGGTAGAAACGTTTGACTGATATTTAATTTTATAACTAAATTTATTCTATAATATTATTATTACAAAGTAATTAGTCGACACGACTGGCAATTTTTATTAAAAACGAACAAAAAACTTACGACGTTTCGGCCATGGTTTTTGGTCCTTATCAAGTGACAATTAATGTAGTAGACTCACAAATAATCTTATATCTTATGATCATGTGCCCAAACTACGTCATAATCTAAAAGCTGGGTCACATATTAATAAATAAATAAATAATATA
>NJRP01000006.1:1133001-1143849 GCA_003063835.1 Aphaenogaster floridana
AATTGATGCTGTAATAGAGAAAACATGCTCAAGACCGTGTAATTCATTGCGTTAATGTATATTCCGTTACATATGTATTAACATTCACGCGATTTTAGGTCCATATTTTTTATGCTTGGATAATTTTTGTAAAGTCCTCAGAAAGAGTGAGAACAAGTGTCCATAGGCAAATGGCCCCATTTTTTTCGCATTCGATTTTGGTCACAAAGTAGGTACCAAACGAAAGGTCTCGTCAAGCTGATTACAGATATGTCAGTCTCAGAGTGTACCTATTTACCGTTCCAGAGATATCGGGCTCCAAAAATTACTGATTACCACTGCGTGATCAAGAAAGCCACAAGAATGGATCTACCTTTCCGAACAAAAAGACATTTTTTCTGTCACTGATATGTTCTACAATCTAACCAATAGGTTCGGTCAAAAAGAATTCATAACGCCATTTTTCGGCACTGGAACCTTTGGAGCCCGATATCTCTGGAACATTAAATAGGTACACTCTGAGACTGACATATCTGTAATCAGCTTGACGAGACCTTTCGTTTGGTACCTACTTTGTGACCAAAATCGAATGCGAAAAAAATGGGGCCATTTGCCTATGGACACTTGTTCTCACTCTTTCTGAGGACTTTACAAAAATTATCCAAGCATAAAAAATATGGACCTAAAATCGCGTGAATGTTAATACATATGTAACGGAATATACATTAACGCAATGAATTACACGGTCTTGAGCATGTTTTCTCTATTACAGCATCAATTCTAAAACTGCCTGTTTATATATTGCAAACAGACATAATTGCTTGTATAGTCCTCCTCTAAAGATTTTAAACTTTTTCTTGCGGAACCGATACGTATAAAATAAAAGTACGGCACGCGTAAAGAAAAAAAAGCGTAATCCGAGTATCTGATAATAATTATAATATTTATACACAATAGTGTTTCTCGTAGTAAGCATGAGGTGCAATGGTCTGGTATGTGATTCTATATTTAAAGCACAAATGTGTGTTACTTTCGACATGTTGAAGAGTATTCTAATATTACAAATTAATATTATACTTTAAATTGATATATATGAAACTTATACATACACACACACATACACACACATATATATATATATACACACACATATATATATATATATATGTGTGTGTACATATATATATTTGTACGATATTAGTATGAACAATTATGAGAATTATTGTTGAGAAAATAAGAGAAAATGTGTTTGTATATATTTATGTATAATATAACGAGAAATCATGTTAGTCTCTATTATAATTTTAAGAAATCAAGAAGCTGTGTCGGTTGCTCAGATTACTTGTAAATTTAAGCGCTTTTAATTCGCACGGCAGATTCTTAGTTTTCGTATCTTGAAAGATTTTCTTGTAAGCAAGAGGCAGGTAATAGGTATCTTGATAAGTTTGATTTTATCCGAAACATTGCTGGATGTTTAGTTACCTCCATATTCTGATATTATTAGTTATTTTTTATAAATCCTAATTGATCATATTCGTTATGGTCTGAGGGACCGATTCGCTGATTCTGTTTAAGATAATTAAGCCTCCTGTTTTCTCGCTGCAGTTGTATTGCATTATTCACCTGGAAAATGAAAAATCATATGAATTTTTCTTGCATTACATGTTAAAATTATGTATTTTACCAATCTCTATCGAGCATGAAAGCACGTGAAGAAACTAATTTATTTCGATATGAAAAGCAGCTTCGCATGATTTCTCGCTGGTGATCTTACAATACGACTGCAGTGGACAGCTTGAAAAGAGGCCATACACCTTCCACGAGCGACAGCTACCGTATCTTATAATTAACCGTCTAATCTAATGCTACATGCAGTTTTAATATCTCACTCAAGCACGAGAATGTCTTTCCTATTCCGCATAATCAGACTCCGGGTTATCACGGTTTGTACCTAATAGGTGTGCTTGAGCCAGGATAAAGAAATAATACGGATAATGTAGAACGAGACGACCGCGCAGGTATACAATGAGGTCCAGTCCGAGTGATGTTCACACTAAACGATATCAGTGTAGCGTAGTCTAACATAGCATTTTTTGGATGTATCTCTACTGTCTGTAACTCTGTCGACTCCAACCGCGCGTAACTACGTACGAGCTTCCAGGATGCGTACACGCACCCGAAATGCCAAGCCAACAATTTGCGTTCGACGGGATAGGATTTGTTGAGGAGAACGATACGCCTTTCGGTGTAAATGACGATTCTTCCGCGCGAAACGCGATATTTTCCAAAAACTAAACGTGTAACGCACATCTACATATGTATCTCTCTCTCTCTGTCTCTCTCTCTCTCTCTCTCTCTCTCTCTCTCTCTTTCTCTCGGCTACTTGCATGCGTACTTACATGTGATTTCGAAGGAGTGTACTTTTTCCAAATTATAGACTCATATTGCGATATATACATATACACATATATATTTTCGAAACGTTGTCGTCCGTAGAGGTATCACGTTATATTTTCCGGCGTACACGTAGCGAGCGTGTCGCAATACATATCAGATTCACCGTTCTCCGGGTGTTCAACCAGGAGACGGTGGACGGCCGTGCGCCTCGTCGTTTGAAACCCAAAATGGCGCAGTACAAGCTAGGTTTACTCCCCGGTTCCGCGGCCCCGTCCGCGGCGATGACCTCTCCAAGACTTCGCCGACTCCGAAAGCGCGCACTCGCGACCACGAACGCCGAGGGTCGCACTCGCGCACTCCGTCAGCCGCCGAAGACGCGATTACGCGCGGAAAACCCGATTGCGACGCGGGAAACTTCGCGCTCGTGGGAGTAATGGTCGCGACGCGGAATACTGGGCTGCGTTCAGAAACGTCACCCGAGGTCTCTCATATAGCATTTTATCCTTGTTTAATATTCGGTGAACAACAAGGATAACATCCCAGGTAGCAAAATATGTTATTTTGACGACATTAGACGTCATTTTGACGTCAAAATGACGACAAATAACGTCAGCTTGCTACCTGGGATGTTACATGGGGGCACTCGAGTGATGTTTTCGAACGCAGAACATAGCCGCGAATCAAATCCTCGGACTTCGAGCGCTAATGAGCGTCCCGGAAAGTGTTGCGTTACGTTGTTCAGAACGTTCCGTTTAAACGGCCTCGCGTGTCGATTCTTGAACGTATAAATTGCGAAAAACCCGAGGAAACTTCTTTCGTTACGAACAATCTTTTGCAGCTCCGCGTACGATGTTAAAGATTAAATAATTAAATTTGGACATACTTTTGAATTACGTTGTATTAACGTTGAAAAAGAATATCGCGAAATGATTTTGAGACGTACCCCACACAGCACACGATATTGCGATATCCACTAGATATCCGAGGGATATCTCAATAACCGTAGGATCTCCATGGGATCGCATTATGTCCAATTGGACATGTGGATCACTCTGGGATATCCTCAGGATAAAGTGTGCTCTGTGGGACATAACTATAAAAATACAGAAGAGATCGGCAGCTTGAAGCTTAAGCATAATTTCGGACCGAAACGATCTTTCGACAGTTGCTTTGCTGCATACATCGAATTTTTTTTGTAAATCGATAGAATTTGACGGAGTGATAAATTCATGAACATTTTTAAACGTCTAGCGAAAGTCATAAAATATGATAAGATTGATTATATAAATTGATTATATAAATCGCTCACCTGATTTAAGGAGCCAACAGAAGGAACAACTCTAGTTACGAATTAGCATACACAATTTAAATTATAAAAAAAGACTACAACAATATATATGATTAACAATAATTTGCATGTCTAAATGTGCTATCAGTGTTTCTCCTGTTTTAAGATACAAATCGATCAGTTTTTCTCACTGAATGATCGAAACGATATTATTCTATTTCTATCTTCCCCGTTTCGGAACAGATTATTCGACCATGTAATTCTCGACAGCGCGTGATTAATGCGTTTTAATTGTATTTCGGTACCTTCCTTTACACATGCATACACTATTATTATTATTATTATTATATATACTATAATATATATTATATACTGTAATATATATAAATATATAATATATATATAATATATATAGAAATATATAATATATATAAAAAATATATATATTTCATTAATATATATACTGTACAGTTTAATAATTCAGGTAAATGTTTGTTAAGACTCGACATACTTTTACAATATTTACGATATTCGGTTAAGTAGCATGTATTGTGATAAGTACGGAAAGAACCATACGGCGAATATCCCGACTAATATCCTAAAGTTAAAGTACAAGCGTATCTGATATAAAAGAAAAGCAGAGACATATTTATTTTGTCGAGAGCGCGTGTCTACGCGCCCGCGTCTACGCGATTTTCACGAAAAAAGTTGGCTTGGCTTGGCTTCTTCCAGACTCAGTATTAGATTTTCGCGGATAATGAAAAGGGAGTAGAAAGGAATGGTCGAGCTTGTACGGTTTCTAGATGGTTTTACACCGATTTACATTTTACGGGGACAAAAATCGGCCGCCTCGTCGCCCGAATTCACGCGGTGTCTCCGAAAGAAAGAATGAAAAAAAAAAGACTCTCCGCTCCGCTCCATATCTTTACGGATGATTTAAATTTTGTATACGCGCAGCGTGCGAACGGTGACACTTGCAAACATCTGGCGATATAGTATTTTATATGTATTATAGGATCTTTAAGATTTTATAAATGTTTTTTCGCGGGAGAGACGAGGAGAGTTGTGTCTCGTCCTTGCGCTCGCGCAAATACGTCGTGTGGCTCCTGCGAGCTCCGGCTGCTTCGACAAACCGCCTCTAGTTCGAGGAAATCCTGTCGTGAAAATCTCCCGATTGAAACCAACCGTATATCGGGCTTTTACGCCCGTATATATGTATATATATCAGACAATGGGACCGGAGTGAAAATTTTATAAGCGTATACTTGAGAAAGTGACAACGGGATTTACGGTAATAACGCCAACGAGCTTTGCCAGTGTCACCGCCATTTCTCTTCCCCGACTCTGTGAATTCTGTTGAATTGATGAGAATGTAATTTTTATTTATTGTAAATAAAAGAAGGAACATTGCTTAAAACATTTTGTACATTATGCATTCTAAATCGATATACACGAAACAGATTCTGTCGAGCGACGGAACGTCTATTGGATCCGGAGATTACAACGCAAATTGTACGAAGGGAGATTCATAATAATATGAATGCGTCTTTGTATAGTGATCTTGCGGGAACGATAGTACAACACTAGGAACGGGAAACAATGTGGGACAGGAATAAAGTTAATTTCCGGTAAAATACTGCGTATTGCTTTATTGAAAATTAGATGACCCTTATTTAAAAAAATAAATATTCTAACAAATCTAGAAAAAATTAACGTTGAATCACATGATTTTCATCATCCGTCGCTCGTGCGTGTGCTTATCGTGCATCAAATACAACGACTAGAAGCAAGGTTAAAGAAAATTTCTCGATATTCGATTTTGATTGACTGTTAAGTTATACAAAAATGTTAAGCGTGTTAAATTGAAAAGGATACGTCTTTTTGTGCGCTTCTTGTACATGATTCTGTATCCGCATTCCCTGCATCGAATTGGATCTCTGGGGCGAATCTCGTTATCGTGATGACACTCTGAAATAATGGATTTAAAATTTGATTATAAATACAAATTACATAAATTACGGAAAAGAAAAAAATTGTTTTTCGTTGCAATTTATTTTAACTACTATATATATCCCCACTCGCATGTAATATTACTGAAACACTATTGCAATCATGGTGTATTGGCAGTAGTGTTTCAATAATATTACATGCCGAGTGGGTCATATTCGAGAAACTTCTCTATCACTTAAAAAACGCTTAATATAATTTGTCAACTTCAACAAACAATTGATATAGTTTATAAAAAATGCCAGACTTTTAAAATTTAATAAGTACACATGTAAATATGACGAAAATTGGCAAATATCGATGGCTGCGTTCCGTTTCACGCATATGCGCGCATTTATCTATAGTTCATGTCACGTAATCTGTAAAAAATGCGCGCATATGCGTGAAACGGAACGCAGCCGATATATCAAGAGTTATTATTTACGAAAAAGTGAGGTTAGGAAATAGCCGCGTGTCTTTACCTCCGCAAATGTATACCATAGCCTGTTTCGGGGTAGATTCGGATTTGCTGGACTCCATTTAAACACTGATGCAACGTAATAAACTAATAATCAATTTTATAATTATAGTAAGGCTTCGTTATATTGTGGAGTAGAAGAATCTTCATCGATAAAATAAGATTCAACCAGAAGACCGATTGTCGAATGCAGAGCAGCACTAGCAGAGCTGAGATCTCATTTTAGTACATAGTAACATAGGTCGTCGATAGATGTCGTTAGTAGTTACAACAATTTCGTCTTCTCCAATAGAAAGGCAATCGATTACGAAAACAATTATAAGAACAATACAAATTACAAGTAAAATTTAAATACTGGCATAGATTATCGGGTTTTTTAAACAAAACAAACGATTAGACGACGTTTCTCTGCATATTTATTACGAGTCATGCAAATCTAAAATAATATAAACCAATTTTCTTTTCTTATTACGCCCCTTATTGTTAGTTTCATACTAATGTAAAATAAAAATGATGGATCGTTCGAGCTGCGTTCGGTTCAAAAGAGTTTCTACCGCGCGATACACGTCGCTTCGCGTCGCCAGAATTCGAGAGGGCGAGCGAGAGAAAATCTCCCCGGCAACAAAAGCTCCGAGCGCGCTTCCAGCATCCGGCGCGACGCGGCTCGGCCAATGGGGCCGCTTGGCAACGAACGGCGGGACGAGGCGGCGCGCGCGATTCGTCGGTTGACGCGCGTGGCGGCGATTGGTGGGGGAGGATGAGGCATACGGTGTGAGAACGGAATTTACGAACGCGCGGCGTTCAATGTGTCGGTGGGACGTTGGAGCGTGTGGGTACGCAGAGGGCAACCGCTGGCAAGCGGGTGCGTGCGCACGTTTCCCCTAAGCCGCGCGCACCCCTGAGCGCCGCGCAGTGACAATTGGTAGAGGGTGCGCGACGCGCTACGGCCTATGGTGCCGAAAGGACGATCGAGGTTCGGTGGTGTAAAAATCGAGTCGTGCAAATTCGCGAAATTACGCGCGCGGAAAAGTCGAATCGCGGCCGAAAGGGTCGGAGCGAGCTGGCCTCTTGTTTACGAAGCGCGCGTGCGGGAGGGGTGGCCTTTCTCCATGCGCCCGTGCCCGTGACCACCGTCGTTGAAGAGCGGCAGAAGGGGTGAGTGGACGTGAAGAGGAGGAAGGGGAGGAAGCGCCAGGCGGACATGAGGCGGGCGCGTTTCCCGCGCGACGCACACGTGAGTACGGCGCGAAGCTGCGCGAGTGTCAACGCGAGCGGGAAACGTCAAGTGCTGGCGCGACGGGACCGCTCTCGCCGCACTTCACGTCGTAGGTCGGCACGTCGGTGACGCGATTTCGAGCAAACGGCGAGTGTCGCGGAATGACATTCGCGCGATCTAAGGCGGTGAGAGATCCTCGAGGACGCGTTTTGTCTCTCTTCCGCACGGTGTAAATAGACATTCGCGAGCAGTGTGTGTGTGAGTGTGGTGGAAACCCGCACGATCCGTTTTGTGTGTCGTCAAGCACGTGCGACCCGTCGTCCGTCGAGCTCGCGGTGATTTATCGTGTCGAGGTGCGTCGCTTCACGCGCTCGAGATTTAATGAAGATTAAACATCGTTAAGACAAGAGTCCGTAAATACGTGTTTACATACCTGTCCTTTGGTGGACAGGGCAGAAGTGTGACTTTCACCGTATCTTATCTGCGCGATAAACGGAAGACGAAAGCGAAGTAGACCATTTAGAAAGGTCGCTGAAGTTAATAAACAAGTGTGAAAACTATCGCCCCTACTTGCCGATAGGCCCGTACAAATAGTAAAGTGACATTTAAATGTAATGCTCAACTAACTCGGGATACAACGAAGCCTACAGTCTCGTTCGATGACGCGAGTACCGTTCAACATGCTCCGGCTGCACCGTTCGCGTGGCGTCCAACGGAAGGTGAGGTAGTCGTGCCGGAAGTCGAGCGTCAAGTCTGAATTTCAGAGTCAGCCAACATGAACGACCTTGTCGCGAGCGCGATGGAGGATATCGACAGCATGCACGTCGTCCAGACGCCGTGCATTTCCATCAACAGCAGCTCCCACGACAGCGTCGACAGCGGCTATCTGTCCATCGTGACGCCGCAGACCGGTTGCACCCCGAAGATGACCGGCTGCAGGACGCGTTCGTCCACCGGCGCGTTGCCCTCCGCCAAGAAGCACAGATACCGCCCGAATCCCTTCCAGTGGGTGCAGCGACGCCGCTCCAAGTTCAATCATCTGAACACCTCGGAGTACGATTACCTCGTTTCTGAGAACCCCGTCGAGGACTCGGTGCTGGAACCGTCCTGCACGAACGTCGACCAGAGTCTCAGCCTGGTGCACTCCACCCCGAGCTGCGCCAACGATGAGCTCGGCAAGGCCTTCAGGAACAGGAGGAACTGGCGGGCAACGGTGCCCGTCACCCCCGCGTCCACGGACTTTCAAATTCTTTCGCCGCCCCCGTCGCCGGCGGTACCCTCCTCGTCCTACTTGGCCTCGGAGCCCATCCGGGAGGATGAGGAAATGAAGCTAGTCCACACGCCGCGTAAATCGCAGCGGGTCGCGACACCGCCGAGACTCAAGGTCTTGATACCACGGATTGTGATTTCGCCGGTTCACACGAAAAGCAGCCCCGTCATAACGTCGGTGGAGAATCGCAAGTTACGCGAACTGCGCATCACGGATTTAGCCGTCACATCCGAGATCAAGCCTAAGAAGCTGGACTTTAGCCATCGCGGTCTATGTACGTCTCTGCGGAACAGCAGAAGAGCTACTTTAGATTATACGGGAAGGGAGAAGGTGGATTTCTTTTCTCTCCTCGGAGAGGAGAGCAACCATTTGAATCTAGTGTCGAAAATCCTGTCCTTCCTCTCGCCCCAGGATCTGTGCTCGGCTAGTATGGTGTCCAGAGTGTGGAGAAAAATCTGCAAAAGCGACTTTTGCGCAAATAGGCGAAGAATGAGTTTTATCATCCGTAAACACACCATCAAGGAGAATTTGTGGCTGTTGACGAAGGCTAAGAAGGCGAAGCGCGAAGAGGATGTACAGACGAGTCCTAAGAGCAGACGTTACGTTCGGAAAGGGTACCTCCTGGATGTACAGAACTTACTGCACGTTCCGGCACAGCCAAACAGCCCGCCCGTATCGCCGAGCAAAATCAAGTTCCATTCCTTCGTCAAGGTAAGTCAATTAATTTCTTGTGGCGTATGATTGAATACATTATGATTGAACGGGACAAATCATGATTAATTCTTCTACTTCACATCTTAATAGAAATTTGCTTCTTATTTCGAAGATATATATAGCGATTCGTATCATTGCCGCCTATGAGGGGGGCAAGGAGGAGCATATACCCCCCTGGATTTTTACTTTTTCAATTTAGATCGATGATTTTATGATCGACAACCAGATAATTTTTGAAATTTATACAGTTAAAAATATAAATCTGCATAAATATTTTTTTTTTTAAATATTTGAAAATGTTAAATAACATTCGCGTTTGGCAGAGCCTTATATAAATGGTACCCCAAGGGTATTTACACTCTGCCCCCCCCCTCTTGAAAAAAGTTGTAAGGGCGCCTATGATTCATATATATTCAAGTATTTGTATTTATTCAAACATTAGAAATTACGACTTGGAAGGAATGACCGAATTTTAGCGGTAGAAACGCACTCGTGAGAAAACTCGCGGCAAAGTCAATGACTGTCGCGGCTTCAAAAATCCGCGCACACTACATTTCTCAGGATTCTCGTATTCGACACCCGCGGGAGCCGGTAATGCATGTTGCATTCCGTCGAGAGTCGTGTTCGTCGCGTTTATCTCATAACAGCTAGATAATTCGGCGTCAATGTCCGACGAGACACCGCTCATTTCTTTGATTTTTGCGATACGTATCTCTCGCCCTAATTGAATAATGATAATCTACAATGGCCCGGGACGCGCGAACAGAAAAACGATTGTGTTTCGAGAACCGCGTTCAGCCAATTCTTGACAGCATTACGTTAGCAGTTTTGGATCTATAATATACCTAGTATATTTGTTTGCTAATTTGGATATGATTATCTCTTGATTTATTGAGAGTGGGCGCGGTATTTTTGACATTTATATTTTGAGAGGAACATGTTTACTTTTTTGAACATGTTACTCTTTTATCTAGCTAAAACATAGAAAAACATTAAGAAGAACATTAAGAACGTTTGCCAATTTTTTTCTATCGTTTTTATACTCAATATATTTTAAATACATTTATTAATAATATAATATTATCAAAATTAATGAGAAATATATATGCAACATTTTTCTTCAGATAATTCGATATAATTTAACGCGATAATTATTGCGCATTGAACTGTAATATAATTTAATTATCAGCTCAACCAGTTGAATTATTTCTCGCGCGCGCGCAATCTAATTTTTACATTGTGCTTTTGTAAAAAATTAATCTTTCGTTGCTATATACAATGCATTCAAAATCAGACTATGGGCGTCCGCAGGGGAGGGCAAGAGGGGGCATTTGCTCCCTCCCGAATCAGCAAATAATTAAGCATTTGCTCTCCCTTTGAATAAAGAAAGGACAAAGTTGTGCTAACCTTGCCGATCTCTGCTCTAATCCATAGGATTAGGTGTACAACAAAAGGTGTATAAAGAGTGACCGCAAAAATGCCCGTAAATGTTCCCCAATTTTTTCACACTCGAATTTGTG
>NJRP01000006.1:1151093-1190155 GCA_003063835.1 Aphaenogaster floridana
ACGATATTTTAGTCGCGATTGCAAATACACTTCTTTATTATGCGTTACTTTCACCGCAATACACATAATTTATTAATAATCGATCTCTCCACACGACCGATCGTTTTATTAGACTGCATGGAACACACGGCGTGTCGTGCGATCTAAATGTAGCGTTATCCGTTGCGTCAGGCATGTCGGAACCCGTAATTAAGGATGCTGGCTCGTTCCTCTTCGTCCGTAAATTGTTCTTCGTCGTTTTTGGCGCTCGTAATTCTCGCGAGAGCAGAAACACGACGGCTAATTATCAGCCAGCGATAATCGATAGCCCAGTAGTCCCAGGATTTCCTCGACTAAATTGGCATTCGCATAGAGTTCGCGCGCACGAAATCGAATCGCGGTCGGGTAATTGTTTCGATTGTGAGATCATTACTTTGACGTTGATTTATCGTCATTTTGGCTTTGAGCCGCCGCGAAGGATAATTGCTTCGTGGGTCGTTAAGGCTCGAGATAAGCGGAGGCCCGTCAACGGTGTGCAGAATTTGACGGATGTTCCTCAATGATGAGATTCTGCGTGTTTTGCATAATTTCATCTCGTACACAGCAATTGAAATCCATATCGCGATGTTCATATACGACAATTAGGATTTCGGCGCAAAAACGTTGCATGTAGTACAGTCACGTTTAGTGCACAATCTTATTATGCATACTGATTGGAAAATTGAATAATAATATCACATGCTTAGATGCTTAGACTTAATGCAAACAATAAATTTAAAAAATTTATTCTTTTTCAGTAAATTATAAAAGAATATATTATATCAATCTATATTTTTTACATATACAATACATTACGTATTAAAAAGATTTCAAGATATGTTATCGTAGCGATATATAATCGTGGTTTCCTTCATATCCTGAATCTAAGAAATTGTCTCGTAAAACGTGAGATTACGGTTCTCGTAATTCCATGAGAAATTACGACAGGCGCTCCAACTTTATGTAACATTTATGAATATTCTGCGGCATATTGTGTCATTTCCGCACAAATGCTCCTATTACATTCGCGCGCGGTTCCTCCATAAACTTGAGCGCGAGCTACGAGCCAAAGCGGCGAAGCAAACGCGATGATTTACTCGCGGAAATCAGTCAGACGACGGCGTGAAGAATCGGTGACAGTGATGTACGTGCTTTCTCGTTCCTGCCGTCGGCGGGGCTACCTGCCGTTCCCCGACAAACACACACATACACACACACACACTCTCTCTCTCTCTCTCATACTCTCTCTTTTTCTCTTGACGAACGAGCGACGCATTCCTCCTCGCGTTAGATTGTAATAGCGGATGCAAGTGGCATACCTCGAGATCCTTTGTTGCGCGCGCGAAACGATAGCGAGGTCTGTGTTCGCGCTCGCGTCAAAGCCAATGCCGACCATACATCCGCATTGCCATTCTTTATCGCTGCGGAACGCACGACAACCGATGAAACACGCATTGTGGACTTGCACGCGTATCGCATCCCGCTTATGAGATATATAATAGATTGCGAAAGCTCGTTGCCGAATGAACATTAAGATCCTCTGGAAGCCTGGTGTCTTCAAATATCAATGATCATCTTAAAACATCATAATCGTAAGATTTCATCAATCGCAAAATTATGTTCCAAGATTTCACATCATCAATCTCTTACGGACTACCGTTTAAAGATGATATAAACGTGATGTATTGTCGGATTTGCATTTGAAACCTTTCTCAAGTTTAATGTCGAGTTATCCATGACTGAAACCGCAAATAATTTTTAATTTTATTTTCTTTCTTGGCTCGGTTAAGTAATATTTCGCGTATGAGAAGAAGGAAACGTCTATAATTGCGTTTTTAAGAGATCGCGAGATCACGCGGGAAGACAACGAAAAGAAATTGTGAAAGGCGGTCGGATCGTAAATAAATTCGGATCGCGGGGCGTTGCAAAGAAAAATCAACGTTAACGTTCACGAACGAATGTGCAACGTTGTGTTTTAGTGCTCTCTACCAAAATCGAGTCTGGCGGACGATATATCAGCGAGAGGTCCCGTCTCTCCTCGTGCACATCCAGAGAGAGCCGCGCCAGCGCTCGTTTCTTCTCTGGATCGCGAATCGGCCTGCGGCAAAAACCGGCCACAGAGAGAACAATGCGAATATATTATGGTATCTGACACTAAAACAAAGGGGAGGCAGAGGCCCTTTAGTCTTTTACGACAGTTGTGCGAGAATGCCGAACCGCAAGCGTGTAATGTATAAAATAAATAGAAAAAAGACGAGAAACGTTTTAACCGCAAAGTTCAAAGGACTATCATGTTTTGAGAGATAAAAAGGATTATCATTCAGAGAGATAAAAATATTAATATTTATATCATTTGAACAGTACTATTAAATTTGGTGTTTTATATAAAATACGATTTTATATTTTAACTGTCAATCTTTTGTTTTATTTAAATATCCTATCTTTAAATATTACGGTTATAATGAATTTTTTTAAAGGAAATTGTATTATTACTGGCCGTATTAGGTTTCCACAGATTTGCGAGTAAGGAAAACCGAGCTCGGTTTTGCTTCACCGTTCCCTTGCATTTCTCTGATTACTTCGGCACTCTTAGCCTCCAGACAGCCTTGCGGGATGCCGTAGAAAGTTCGCGGTGAGATACGGTGCGACCGTTCATGAGAACGAATGTGCGACCGTCTCTCGCTTGATCGTTTCTGTCAGCGATGCATTACTGCTTAACGCATGACTAAAACCGTGGTAAAGTCGACGATTACTCATTCAATCTCGCTAGAACGAAAACATCAGTCTTTCAAAATTTAAATATTTCCTTTTAATTTGTATTCAATAAATGTAATGGATTGCATATATTAATTTACTCCATATTTTTAATAAGGAGTAAAAGAATATTCTGTATATCTTTTTTTAAAAGTATCTTAAACCAATTAAATAAGTTATCGAAACTTTGAACGCTTTTATGGCCAAAAAGATAAAGTCATGCTTCCGACTTTATAATAACAACGTCCATTTTTTTATCACGATTCGGGTGAATTAATTTCACGACAAACCGGACGAAGATAGTCCCGCAAGGAGGAAGGGCGATTTTCGAAAGAGGAAGGAAGGAATTGTTCCTTAATTAGCAACGGCTGTGCCGGCGTCCGTTGAGTGGCCATCTAACGTTGTCGACTGCGGATCTGGTGCGGGTGTTTCCTGTGAAAAGGAAGACTCCTTGCGCAGCCCCCTTTTCCGGTAGGTGCCTTGACAATTTCACAGGGGACGCGCCAGAATCCGGTCGAGCGAGTCTTCCGTTTCGAGTTTGGAAAGAAACGAATCGACATGAAGACGATTGGCGTGTTTTTTCCGATCGTGACATCGACGTGGCAAGATCGACGATATATATAGTCTTCGGAGATGGATCCTTTCGGGGAATTTCTTAAAAAAATCACATTACTTAAAGCACTACAAAAACAAAAAAACAGTCACATACTCGATAACAATTTTTAACTTTTTTTCTAAGAACGAGAAAAAATCCTTGAGATATTAGAAAATATAATTTATGAATAGTAAATTGATGATGTATATGTTACTTTTTATAAATAATCAAGAATTTTTATCTTTGACAATTACAACTTTCTTCCCCAACTTTCTTGGCTGACTCGTTTCTCAGGTGATCAATTCATTTAATATCGGAGTAGCGAACTTGTATATATGCAGGATTACAAGCCGTGAGTGCGAACAAGGAAGAACCTTCCACCCGCTCGTTCATTATTATTTTGCGTTTTATTTTCTTACTCAACGGTCTCCTCGGCAGTATCGTCATATGTTCATATTGACCCACTGCTACGTAGCACCTGGCCAGGTGCACCAGGGTCTCGACCAGGGGCTCTCTTTCCCTCTCCTTGCGTGCTTCGCGAAGCGTAAAGCAGTCCAGTACAACGGACAGCAGAAAGACCGTTTCATACATGAATTACATGAAGTAAAATAGTACGGGCGAGTAAACCACGCGTGCCGCGTGAAATATGCATGGCACACGACAATTCCCAGGTCATTTGCATTGTTAATTTTAAGCTAATTTCGGTAACACTTTGCGTTGTGGGAAAATTAAAGTTTTGGGATCAAAATAAACTGTTTCTCTCTCTATTTCGCCTTAAATTAATTACTAAATTCTTGCCGTATATTTAAAAGATTTTATTTCGTTTCTCCTTATTTTGAAAATTGAGAAAGGACAATGGATTATAGGAAGGGGAATATATATATTTATCTGTTATAATACCATTTTATTATTTCCTAGATACTCTGCTTCTTTTTTTAAAATTGCATTGGACAATAAAGAATTTTGTCCTGTGGAATATTGAGAATTTTGGAATATTGAACCCTCTTCGTGAAATATTCTTCTTCGAATACGAAGGATATCTTCCGTGAACACGGGCTTCGCCATGCATCTTTGTGTTCGATACGAACTCGGGGTCGTACGATCGATAGTTATCAGTATTGCGATTTCTCCTCCCAATTCTCTCTGTCTCTCTTCCTTGCTTGTGCACTTGTAGTGTGCATGTACACACACGTGCACATACCGTATGTATAATATCCAAAGGCGGCATGTGTGTAACGAGTTGCAGGCAGCAGCGAACAAACCTCCTCCCGGTCCCACGATGGTTCGCCCGTCGTCTCGGTAAAAAGACCAGAAATGTCTCGATAGCCCCCGATAAACGCATTAAATCGAATACCCGGCCGTCTCAACCCTCTACCTCTCAACAATGGTCCCTCTTAAAGGCGCCGTCTAGCTTCTGCGAATCGTAGTGTGCATACTGCATACGTATTCCAAGATTGAAACTTCTATTTGCTTTAAACATTAATAGCTACTCGAGAAAGTAAAATAAAATTAGAATATTTAGTTATGTTTTTATTGATCAATATTTGTGTTAAAATAATCTCTCTCTCTCTCTCTCAAGTATATTTTATAATATAATTGTTTTAATTTTTTAGAACTTAGGATTACATTTTAATTTTATTTAATATCTATTTATGAGAGAGATAGTTTATGCGATGATATATATATATATATATATATATATATCAATAATAAAATAAAAAAACCGCTGTAAAACGCACCTATATTATCCTACATCGCCAAACTTACACAGAAAAAAAATACTGTTGCTTCAATTAAAGTGTACGTCACGGGCTGCCACAAACATAAATAGTTAATTCAATTGTATTATGATTGGACCAAATATCTAGATTATTCTTTTAATATTTTTTTCTCAGTGTATAAAAGTTGCAGTATAGTAATTCGCAATTCATAAATATTCTTATCATGTTTTTGGCTGATAGATGGCAAAGATTGTATGTCTTGGTAAGATTGGCTGGTTCACGTAGGTGCTTATTTTCCGCGGTTTAATATAGCAAGAGAAAAGAAAACGCGAAGGGTATCGTGCATCCTCCCAAAGACGAGAGCAAACTTATTATTACACGAACCCTTGGTCCCGCAATCTTCTCGAAGCCGTGCACCTTTAGTCAAAAGAACGAACTCGTGATTCGATACCTCGATAAACGCATTAAATTGTACGTTGGGTCATACCGCCGCGTACCTGCGCCATGCAATCAGATTCTGTAAAGAGTAACTCGCCACATAGGAACGCGAATCGGTAGTATCCGTTGATTACGAGATATTAATCTCTATCATTTACGAGAATCGTAAATTTAATAAATTTATCAGGTGTTTTACACATCGGCATTATAAATTGTACTGCACAATACACGTTGAATACGATCGATAGCAGTTCCTCTTGTAAATGCTTCATTAAAGACAATTACGCTGCTGATAGCTCGAACACTTTGATAAGTAGAATCATTAGAGAAATGACTGAAAGTGCGGATGCCAATAGTCTATTAATATACTTGGCACAAACTTGATATTAAGCCCCGGTCTACAATAGATAAAATAATTAGTCTTTAGCCTTTTGCTCTAAGCTAAGTAATTTCCGGCAAAAAACGTTTACGACGCTGTCTTAAGTCGTAATTCCTAAGCTTGGACAGTTAGCCAGATCTCAATTATAAAGTTTAGAGATTAAAACAGCACGGTAAACGTTTTTTGCTGGAAATCACTTAGTTTAGAGCAAGAGATTAAAGATTTACTGCACCTATTGTAGACCCGAGTTAAGGCAACGGATGTTGTAATATTCAATCTATAAAGGAAAAGCAACAAGCAATATCTCTCGTAGAAGGAGAGATATTGCTGGTTGCACCTGCCGTGCGGATAGAATCTTCGGTAAGATGTTTCACGAAGTCAGGCGCTTTGGAACCTGCCGATAATGAATAAGGCATGATCGTTCCGTAGATAACATTTAAAGCTAAACAGGGTTGTAGCGAGAAGACTACTACAGTAAAGAAGAAAATGATAATTAGGGTTTTACCAAGTTTTTACAAAACTAGATACAAGGTAAATTGATAAAATAAAGCAATGAAATAATTCCGATGGGAAGTGCTTAGAATTTAGCATACTAGCTCTAAACTTCTTCGATATAAAGACGAATAGTTTGCGTGTTGGTGAGGTGCGTTGCGTGCACAGCTGTCGCTGATGTCCAACCCTTTTCTTTGGCTCGTTAATCTGCACGGAAATGCAGGTAGTGACGTTAAAATGTCTTAGCGTGCGACCCTCCGTAAGAGGGTGCATGTGCTCATCGTCCCGTAGCTCCCTTTCCTTTGAGGAACAAAACAGCCGATCGTTGACGTCTAGGAGGACAATGGCGCAAATATTAGCTGATTCCGCACTACCGATTGGATAAATGGACAAAAAACGTGGGGTAAGAACTTTATGGAAGAGCATCATTTGTCAAAATAAAATGAGGACTTATAACGAGCATAAGAAATGAAAATGAAAACGTTCGAAGCCTAAAACGGAGCTGCAAGATTTTTACAAAATTGGAACGTTTCATTCGTGTTTCTGTTGTATGAAATCGGCCGAACGAGAAAATCAAAATATTTCAGATCGAGGGATGTTGAACAGCTGGCGAAAATATACATCCATATAGCTTCGAAAAACCTGAATATGTAGTTCATAGCTAGCAAGAATGTGATAGTAGACGCGCGAGGTAGCCGTCGAAGGAATGTAGGTAGGTACCTACACATTTTAACAGTCACGGAAAGGCAAACCTCGAATTTTTGAGAAAGAAAGCGACTACACAAACGAACTCTCTTTGTGTTTATTTCTCTTCTACATGCACTTCGATTGTGCTCGGTCACGTTTTCATAACATATAGTTTACTGAATTGTTTGCACGATACGTGCTGCAGGCGCTGACTGCCAAGACGAAAGGAAAGACGATATAGAAGAAAGACTGGGACTGGTCATAATAAATCACTGCCAATGCGAAACAAAGAAATGAAGAAAGCTTGTAGAAAAAGTTTATATTTTTAATTTTAAAAGGGAATATTTAAAAAATATATTTAAAAAAACTCAGACCGAACGTTGCGAATCTTGTTATTAATAGATAATATGTATAGATAATTTACATACTCTATTAATATAGAGATTTCAGGTAATCAGAGATGTATTTGTGTGTACGAATTTGTTAATAGTTTGGATCAAGCCATTAAATTAGTTTCAATTTTAGAGTGCTAATAATGGCAATAAAAATTAATGTAACACGTGTTGTGTTAGTTCGATATCCTTAACTTTAATTTTTTACTGTACGTGTTATCGAAAAATAAATAGAAACCTTGTCGCTTGTCAGACATAATTCCGATGCTATATCGTTCATTCACGCGAGTGCAACACATCGACACATGCATGTTGGAATACAATTATACTGCAAGGCGGCGCCATTCGCTTGAATGAATATAAAGCCGACTGCGTGAACGCGTCTCATTCCCTACGTGTCGAATTTCATTGTCACTCACTCGATTTGTTACTCGTCCGTCTTGCACAAACGAGCACCATCCATTGTGCACCCGGGCTTTGTCAATTACGCGAAGAATAATCGTCTTCTTGGTCTGCATGATTTCAGCTGCGGTATTTGCCGCCTGAAGCCGGTACTGATTGTGAGAGAAATCGCATGTACAGGAACAATACTCTTTTTTAATTAAATTTAATATTGAGATTGAATGCTGAATCGACAATTTTTTAAATTAAATTTCCGATTTTTTTAGTTTCTTTACATGTTCCTTAATTAAAAGTAGCGATACAATATATTTCCGGCTTTTTTATTCTTCGCATTCTTTCAAAACGAAGACACTGTATTTCCTTGGAATGTAACATTGTTCGATGAATAGGTAATTAGTCAGGGCTTCTTCTCGTACAATATCCCTTCTCAGCGCCAAATTCCTGTTTCTCCCAAGTTCATCCCGGGACTCGGATGTAAGAGACACGTCACATTTTATTTTCCTACAAGTGCATTCTTATGCATATACGTTGTTTGCCGTGCGTCGTATGCAAGGTGACGAAGAACTGTTCAAAGTGTACCAAGATCTGTATGATGTGAATAAAGATCGTTCCTTGATAGGAATTTGCACAATTGCGCCATAATTTACGATAATGTTAATGCAGCTTTTTGATAAACTTTAAATATTTAAATATTAAGTATATCTCTAATCTTAATATATAAACGTGTTAACAACTCGCAAAATACATATCCACAGATAAATAATAATTTTAACTCCTATAAAATATACGTAGTCATAGTCTGCGAGAAATAAAAATAATCTATAACCTTTTAAGTTTTTTTTTCAATTGGGCTTTTCACTTTGCAAGTCTCATAGACAAGACTTTGAAGGCAATGATATTGATAAGAAATTCATAAAAAAGTATTTATAGAGACTCACACAGAGTTTTAAAATTTTCTAAGATAGAAAATATCTCTTCGCACGCATTGATCAGGGAATGATTATTTTCTTATCCGCACTTATTACATTTATAGTGTATTTCTACCATGTCCATACAAGGAAACTTGTTTTATGAATTTACTGAAATCGTGAAACATGTATCTTGCGAAGGCTTTCTTTTCTTTCTTATATCCGATCAGGCAAAAGGGATTTGATCGAAGAAACTCGGCCAATATCGTTACTAACGAGTTCTTCTTGAACGTGCAGATTCCCTTCTCGATATTTTTGTCCGATCTGAGAACAGATCGTCCCGATCAGATAATGCAACAAAGAATAATACATATCGACGAGGACGATTGTATCTTTCGATTAAATTGTTTGAAGTATTAGTATAATTTTTTTGTATTTATAAAATAATTTTTATTTCAGTATCTTTACTTTTTTATTGCTACGGAAAAAGAAATGTGGAAAGCTTGATAGGCTTGATACGCTATTTTTGTATTCGAATCGGTATGTTTAAAGTTGTTCTCAAACAATTTTTTAGAGAATTTAAATCACATTTTATTACATCTCGATGTTAATTGTTCTTATCTATAGATAAATTTGCTCGTTAAAACAAGCATGCAGAGCCGATAGACAGCTAATTTCCTTTTCATTTAATTTCCTGGGGCGCGATTATGAAGACACTTGACACATTTGTAATGTGATCGATCTCCCCCCCCAAAAAAAACAGATCTATGACCGTTGATTATGCAACTGCGAGGCAATTTCTGAATGGAAAAAGTGTCGCAGCGACGAAGTCTCGCCGCGCCGTTGCTTCCGGCGGAGATATGAATTGAGAGAAACACTCTAATCTCTCCAGAATTTTATCTCGCATAGTAACAACCGGATCGCGTGTGCTGGTTGACGCCGAACCCTTTAACCCTTCCGTGGACAGATAGCACGTCAGAGTAACTGTAATCTAAAAGCCGCATAGATTTATTACTCTCTTGTGTAAATAAAAGTGCTCACCGTCTACCTGTTCGGACGCTCAATTTCTGAAGCTGCCAGTTTCTGAAATTACCCGGATACAGGAACATCCTGTATTTCAGCTCATTTTTTAATATATCCTTAAAAAATTTTTACTCCTGTAAAATCTGACAAATGTAGAAAATAAGAAAAAATGTGAAATATAATGCATAAATTTTAAAAAGCAGAAAATAATAAAAATGTCGGGGTTGCCTGGAATGCTACTCTTGGAAAGGTAAAAAAAAATTCATAAACAGTTTTGCCTCGATAAAGAATATCAAATTTATAAGTTTGACAAGCGAAATATGTATATTTTATAAAACTATGTTATTTATTTTTTATATACCATATATACATCTTTTATGTACACACATTTATATATCACACACATTTGAAACTTTTTTGTATACTTCTCTATTCATTTAAACTAAATTTACAAAAGCTTATGACGGCAAAGGATTGTTTCTAAAAATTCTACGCGTTGTTCTCAAGAAAATCTAAAAAATTCCAAGAAAACTTGCAGCGATCTCTTCCCAAAGAGAAATATGTCTTGTAATTTTCTCAGGGGGCTCTCGTTCAACTCGGACTCAATTATGCTTGGTGCGGGCAGGTCACAAGCGAGCCCAAGAGAGGTAAGATTTCCAAGCAGCGCCACATATGCCTGCGGCTGACAGAAAGAAAAGAACGACAATAAGGGTGGAAAGAGCGAGGTACACGAGAGCAGAAAAAGAGAGTGGTGGAGAAGGGCAGCTCCGAAGGAACATAGGGACGACGGAATGTACAACAGCTGTCCCTATACCATGGATTCGCTTTTGAAAACCCGGCTGGTGGCGTCTAGCGAGAAGTATTAATCCCATAGAAGAGAGAGGGAGATCGACAACAAGAGGAAAAGAGAAATAGAGACGTCTAAGGAAAACGGAATGAGAAAGGTCGAAAACCGAAAGATGGGGAGAAACCTCCCCTGCTTGGAACGATAAAACT
Organism: Aphaenogaster floridana; assembly: GCA_003063835.1. NCBI lineage: Eukaryota > Metazoa > Arthropoda > Insecta > Hymenoptera > Formicidae > Aphaenogaster > Aphaenogaster floridana. The sequence goes on from NJRP01000006.1 coordinate 1,161,899, forward strand.
CGCTGGTAGAGCGGCAGCTGCTCGGAGCGTTTTTGTCAAGACAGTTTCGCTCTTTCTCTCTCTCTCTCTTTCTTTCCTGTAATCTCTATCTCTATCTCTCTCACTATCTCTGTCTCTTCCTTTTTTCCTTTACGTTTCGCCGACGCTCTTGTCCCATACGTGTTTCTTATCTGTGACCTAGGATGATCTATTTCTCATTTGATCGTGATGGGTTATAAGCGAAGAAGTGAACAACCCTTGATCCCCGAAGAGAAATTTACTCGCGATAATTTTGATAGTCCATGATAATAAAACCCATAACGTGAAAGAATTGATAATGGATTTCCCACGTGCGAAGAGTCGACTGTTTTATGGACAGAGCGATAAAATATCGTTAAAAGAATTGACGATACGATATAATTGTCGTTGCGAAGACGCGTGCTGCATCGATGAGGCCATGCGACATTGCGTTTTAGATGAACGACACTGCGACATTATTCGCTGCATCATGCAACTATGCAACGTCGATCCGTGCAACGTCGATCTGTTTGATGATGCATCTCCACATATCGGAATGCATATCGCAGTATTATAATAGGGGATGCACGCACTCTCTTCGTTTCGCACGCATGAGCACATACATACGCGCTTGTAAACATCGCCGTGTACAACGGAAATACTCGGCGAATGACGAGTCACGATTTCAAACGACGTCTACCGTCGTGCGATGTTAGCCGCACGTTCTAACGGCTGGACCGCAATACACACTACTTAACGCTGTATCACGTAGCTTATCTACGCGTATAATTATTTGCTGTACCATTTGGAGTGCGTCTGGTATATAATAATATTCATGCCGCGCAAATTTCAAGCCGATCCTTCGGGTTTAATTCCGTCTCTTCTTACCGCTTCAAATCTCTCGGAATAAAATAGATGCATTATAATTTAACAATGACTCCGTCCCTCTTTTACGATGAACTCTTGAAGTAAGAAGGAAGGAAAAGTATGAGTTTTGCGCACGATCTTTATTTCCTTAAGTGTACGATGCACAGTGCAGCGAAGTTGCGAAAAACGGAATTGGGATGAAAGAAATTGTGTAACATTCCGCGGTGGCGATCCAAGGCATGCGATTCGCCATAAGGCCAATTCCACCTGAAACGTTAAAGGAGATCTTTCGTACGTCTTAACGGCTCATTTCCATAAACTTGCCAAACCTATCGCTAATTTCGCTTTTGATGTCGAGTTTCTTCAACCTCGACTTAGCCGCGCACAGATATCGCGAGTGGGTCGCGATAATTATTCATAGGTGAAGGCAGAAGGTCCCTTTGGCGCCTTTTGTCAGCCGCACCGCTTGTAAATCTCACATCTCCTTTTCTCAGAAACGGAGGCGGAGGTCCGTCGATGGGACACAAAAATTTCTATCCGGTCAAGAGAAAACGAGAGAGGGAGAGAGAGAAAGAGGCAGGTAAAGGAACTCGCGCGCGAACGGATCGACATCCGCTGTTGCTAGTTGGCTGAATTCGCGACGTCATCGTCCATATGACTGGTCCATCCACGTGACTCGTGATACCCTCCTGGGATCTCCTCCCGTCGAATCAGTCACTTCTAGATTGATATTATGATCGATGTACCGCGAAGAATTAGTAAGTGACCGTTAAGTGGATCACAGATCAATTCTCGCGTCGTTTCGACAGCGTTTCGCTAACATTGATCATTTTTCTTTCAACTGTGCAACACACTTTCCGGCTACGTGCAATTTTTCGTTACATATTGAGGATCATAACACATGGTCTCAAAATTTAAATTCTAATTTCCTGAATTATATATGACTACTTCTATTTATTTCTCACTATAAATTATATATTATTTATCACGAGAGAGACGGGAACGAGAGACTGATTAAAATATCATCTTCGGGCTATAATTTTTTAAATTAGATATTGTCTGCCTTTATTTATTTCTCGCGCAAAATAAAATACGATAATGAGCGTAACAGGTGTAGTTAGAAAATTTACGCATTATGCAAATCGATCGTTCGAAGTTCCCATAACGTTCGGCGACATCAAATGGCTGTATAAATCAATTAAATCGGCTGCTTAATTATGAAAAACGCCACGATTGCGACAAAAGTAAAGAATATCGTTTGATTATAGAAACATTTATGCAAATTTGTTTATACCTGAGTGGTTTCTTTGCCTGCCGTTTTGATATGGCTCACGAACAGTCGGAAATCAGGAGGAACGCATATAATCTCACGGATTACAGATTATTTATGTAGAGAGAGAATGAATCATACTCTCGTTGATATTTCGCGCAGCTGCGCTCATTTGGCGCACATTTCTACCGCCAGCTGCGATGCGGACAAAACACGCAGACAGACCGTGGGTTGGCTTTACGCAAAATCGCGAAGATTTCACGCATTCATAAAATCATAAAATTGATAAAATGATATATAATTGATGCGTAGATAACATTTTTGTAACGCGCCAAAGATAGCTGCTTGCTATAAAATTATATAGATTAAAATTTTTATTGCGAAATTTATTACGGGAATTATTGTCATTAAACGCATATTGTAATCAATAATAATATTGATTCTGCGTATAAACGAAACTTTTTGTTTTCCAAGAAAAGGAAGGAATTTCCTGTCCATGAGAGAGATTGTGACAGAATAGAATAAATTAATATATCGTCTTTATGGTTTAAATAAAGCGTCAGAAATTTTGCGACCGACATAAAGAGGCGCGAATATACGTTAATTTTTGTATTGAACTTTCGCCTTAGCCTTCTTAAGGAGGAAGTCCAGCGTGTTTACTAAGGCCCAGTTCCACAATCTCCAGTTAACTTAACCGGCCGGTTAAGTTAACTGGAGATTGTGGAACTGGGCCTAAGGCTGGGTCTACATTGGATGTCGTAAGTCGTGTCGGAAGAAATTAACCAATCACAGTTCATTATTCTTCGATCGTAAGGAGAATAATAAACTGTAATTGGTCAATTTCTTCCGACACGACTTACGACATCCAATGTAGACCCAGCCTAAGGGATGTTAGCTGTTTGGCGCCAAACGCTAACAGCGCGGACACGTGTTGACACACCAACAACACGTTCGGTTGGCGCCAAATTCCATTGGCTACGTGCTCGCCGACGCACATAGGATTTTAGCAAAGTGCGGTCATCGAGGGGGGTCATACGCTGCACAACGGAAAGGTCGCCACATGATCTTACCACGTCCGACAGCTGTCAGCGACCGCGACGGACGTCTTAAAATTAAGGTGGGCTCATCCGGCGGTACGCGAAATAGGAGACCCACGGGGCGAAAAAAGAAACCGAAGGGAGCATGGAGACCCCGAAGACAGAGGCTGCAGCGGGTGGACCACGCTCCGTTGCGTCTTACGTTGCGTCTAGACGAGAGGGGGGTGTATATCTCTGACGTCGCCTCTCGCACATCTCTCTCCATCCTGTTCTATATTTTCTATCGTTCTCTGTCCTGCCATACGCGTTCTCGAGACTTCCCTCTCGCTTCCCTCGTTCTCTCCTCTCTTCTGTACTCTCGCTTCTTTCTCTGTCTTCCTTTTCGCTCTCCCTCGCATCCCTTTCATTCTTTCGCTTCGTGTCCTCTTTCTCCGTCCTTCGTCGCATCTGTCGTCCCGCGTGCCTCTCCGTTTCTCTCCGGCACCCTCCACGCCGCGTTGTGTGACTTCATCTTCCTCGCTCTTCAGCTTCTCTCTTCTGTCCTCGGCGTGCCTTCCGTCCTCGGGCCGGACGGACCGATCGTGCCGTGCTCGCGGCTGACTGGCCTCCTCATGGCCCACAGGATAGAGCGAGAGGCCGATCCTTGTTGCTATGCAGCGACCGCTGCGTAGATCCGCGAGACGAGCGAAAGAGAAAGAGTGAGAGAAAGAGTGAGATGGCCGCGCCGAAACGAACGGGAGGAGAGCGACCGCTACGATTATTATTCGCGGACCGAATAACCAGTGCGGCCCGCCGGCGAAGAGACCGCGTGCTTCGCCGTTGCTGCTCAATCACCTTTTTTTTATTGCGTCCACCACTATCACCATCTTCTCCTACCCCTCGTAGCTCTGTACGTGCATGCACGCAGATGTATACCCGGGGTCTGCAATGAAATGTTTTGTCGCAATTATGAATGCAAGTGGCATACTGATCGCTTCAGGCTCTTTGTAAGAGTATGATAAGGTTTGGCGCGAATATTATGTTTCTATCGAATATATGATCATGCCGACGTGTAATTAGGAAAAAGTCCGCGAACTGTTAAGAGAAAAAAATAATTTAATGGAGGATCTTGCTATGAGTTATTATGAGTTACTATTACTGTTTCTATTATTACTCTGTATTTTTTATTATATATATATATATATATATATATATTTATTTTTCGGATAACAGAATTTTAGCAAGAACGTATACAAATGATCAATGAGTAAAGTGGCTTATCAAATATAGATAATTCAAGTAGATCATCTTTTGTGATCGTTCATCTTGCCAGAAAGAGATAATTTCCTTTCGTACGCGACATAAAAAATGAGTACACCACCGGAGGTGATCAAGATAAAGCGACCACCCCGTATATATAAATGCGACCGGAATAAGATTTGGCGATCATCGGCACCGGGAGAAAGAGAGAGATACGACAGGGAACAGGGACCGGCATTCAACTGGCACCACACAGCAGATCTCTAGACACCAGGGGCCCTCATGACGTAACGTTGTTTACTTTTAAGGCTTCCCTTGGCAACAGGTCGCCTTCCGTGGTTCCAGCGCTGGAGGACGGCGATCTGGAGAGAGAAAGGGAGAGGGATGGGAGGGTAAAAGAAAGAGGAAGAATAGGACCTGGCTCTCTCGGTCGAGAGTTGCAAGGTCTCCAAAGTTTAGCGCCTAATTTTTCTCTTTTCTTCTTTCTCTTTGCTCGTTTAAATTTTCCCAGGATTAGAATTTCTGCAAAGTGCCCGATTATTGCATTAGCCAAATTTTGGTTTTTTAATTTTGTTATGAAAAAAATAATCAATACTTCGAGAATAATGATGATTTTTTTATGATCGAATGTTTTTTTTTTTCATTGATATATTATAGATGGAACATCAACATTTTAACTTACTAAAAATTTATATATTTTAATACTTTTTATCTCTTGGAATACTTCTATAATTTTTTTGATTTTGTGAAAATATTTTTGACATTATGTTTGAATTTTTTATTACAATACGTTTTCTTTTGTATAAGTTTTGTGTTTTTTTAAAGTGTTGTTTGACGTACCGGAAGACGATACGAGTAGACTTTTCGAAAGTGAAAACTTGTTGCGTAAACGTGTATTATGAAAGAATTCTGAATCAACATGCAATATCTTAAGATTTAAAACTAACTGTACACTGTGTCATGGACATGGCCAAAGGATATTCAAAACGCGCCATTTATTTGCACACAACAGCTGCCGTGAGCAGGCACATACATAGTTTGTCTTTCGGCAATATACATATACATTAGAAGAAAGCATCTATTTTGAACAGCGTTCGATAACCTACCGCAAGTCTTTAAAAATAATCCAACAGATTTCATTTTCTAATCTAATCTAATCTATTTCAGATATTTCTAATTTCGTAAATTGCATAAATTTTACTTTACTTGGATTATAACAATATATATTATTGTTACCAAGAAATATTGCCACATTGTGAATAATTTTTATGTAAAAATAACGTATAAAAAAGTAACAAGGAAAGAATATTTAAAAAAATATATATATACACTTATTATTTTCATCTATATACACATAATTATTTCTTCTATATTTATACATATAATTATTTCTTCTATATTTATTTTACTTCAGTTTATTTTAAATACTAGAATCCGTTTATTATTTTCAGTATATATTAATTTTATTCCCATGTTTTTATGTTACAATTATGCATTGTATAGAGAGACGTATAAATTTTATTTTATTACCGCTTTTATTATCATCAGCGCGCAGTAGCTGTAATAAATATCCTCGCGTTTCATCGTGCGTCTCTCCTGTTTCGCTTCCCTCGGATTCCAAACGCTCTCTCATCTGCACCCTTGGTTTTACACGACCTAGACAACACGCGGCGTCACAAAAGGTAGGGAACGTGCTCGCAGCGTGGACTCCTCGTTTCTTGGCTCTGTGACTCGTCGGAATTCCTTATTCATACCAGTTTTTCCGAATGAATCCATCTATATAGTATCCAGAATCCACTTGAGAACTTTCACCGCAGTAAATCTTTTTTCTCTTTTCTCAACCAAAAAAGAATATTTATTGTTTATTGCAACGATTTCATTGTGAAAATCTTACACGAGTAAAAGCTAAAGTTGCTTACATCGCTCGGCATCAGCGACGAAGTATCGTTCGAAGTTATCGAAGGAATGTTTCTTCATTCTTTGTCATATATGCGCGGCGATCATCTTAGCGATATTTTATTTACAATAAAATAAAAAGGCTAATGAGCCAAGCTAGATGTACGTGTTAATATGTTGTATTCTAAGTTATTTTATTATATACAATTAAGAACGATTATTTTCAACACTAGTTGACATTTAGAATCTCTTTCGTCTACTTTACGTCCGCTCGCGGGCAGTATCTTAATCGTTTTATAGATTCGCTGACCGCGCGATTAATTGGACGCGTTGACGAGCGGCGCGATACACTCGAATCTCGCATCGGCCGGCTAAGTTATTCGCTTCACGGACGGTCATAAAAGAATTACGAGGCGCGCTTTGCCGTCCGGCAATTACTCCATCGCGGGATGCGATTCGTAGATAATGGTCACGTATGAACACGCGTGTTAGAGGAATTGTTCGCTCTTGTTGCTACAAGAGGGATCGCCTGTGTACTAATGAGAACTGAAAGGCGTCCATTTTCTGCCGCAACAGTAGCATATTTATTTTAAGAGAGATATGAATATTTCCACGGAAATGTTATGATTATCTTAAATGTTATACTTATCTTAAAGTAAAGGATTATAATTAAGGAGAGAAAAATAGTTACAATCGAAAAGAAAAATATAAAGAATGATAGTAAGGATAGATGTACACAGCGGAAATTTTAATCATTGTAACTCTAAAACTTCTTTCGCGCGATTAAAAAATATGCATAGCCGAGTAAAATAGGCATATGCGGATAAATAAAAATATAGCATTGAAAAATGGAAGTTTTTAAATCTTAGAAATCTTATCTTAAAATTTTTAGTAAAACTGCAAAATTTAAATGCCATTCTTTTTATAGAATTTATTACGAATTTTGCAATTTAATCCCTCAAGCGCTTTAAATTCTTACGCATATTTTTCCATTTATCGTATTCTTAGACCTTATCACTGGCCGGTACTGCGTGGCATAATTTCTCAGAGACACGCGAGGTTACGAAACTGATTTTGATTTATAACAACCTTGCTCAATGAATATAGTTTTGTTCATCTTATTGAAATATAACGTTGCAAAACGTTGCGTATATCGCGGGGATGCACTCACGCGCGACGCAAAACCGGATTGGACGGCAATATTCTTGAGGACGAGTTGTTTAGATAGCGACACCTGGTACAATTTATATAAGTCGAAGCCAATAGAATTGCGATGTGTCTAATAGAAGATCGGCAGATGTAGTATTAGCGGTTTTACCGAGCGACGAACGGCCTTGCGCGGAATGCTCGTCGGAATATACTCGCGCTCCCGTTGTAATTGGAATCCACCGGATGCTACATTCATAACGCATAATCCGCGAGCAATCAAAGGCTCGTATAACGATTGATCGACGAATAAAACGTAAATAAAACGATTTGCGAGTGAAACAGAAGAGAGGAAAGATCTATTTTTCAAGGAAAGCGACATGTCTTTTTACAGGCAATTGGTCGAAAAACAATTATTATCCCCAAGAATATTTTCAGAGTACAATACACTAAAAATATACATAGCATATATGTCTCTTTGTTTCGTTTTAATTTACGTGATTTTCACGCGTACATTATTTTAATAATATACATAATATACATGTTGTGATATGACACATAAATAATAAGAATTAACTAAAAATACAAATATTTAATAAATAAGTTATTGGAGATCTAAAGATTTTTACGACTTAAATTTTAGGAATACAGACACGCAGGAAAGAATTTCAAAATTGACAAAGTAATTCTTTCGGGAAGATTTAAAAAACTACTCGTTAACACTCTTCGCAAACAAATACTGTCGATCTGAAAACGCGTGCGGCGCGGATGAGTTACGTGAGAGCGAACTGGAGCGCCCGTTAACAATCGTAATTAGAAACTGTTAGATACATTTGCTCACGGTGCATAAGCCGTAAGTAATGTCAGGAGCCGGCGCTTGCGAGATAAAACCGGCCTTTGAGCTCGTAATCGCGTCCAACGCTCCCGATAACCTTTACCTGAGTGACGTCCTTCGACAACGTCCGGTTGCTTCGTTCATTCATGAAGCCACCTCCGGCCATTTCTGAATGAAACGTCTAGTCTTTTGAACGCGTTCAATAAGTCGGTCAGCAGATTCCCGTAGGCGTAATCGCCATACGCGGCAAGTGTGTCTTATTAAACCGATCGATAATTTTCTTATTTTAGCACCGCTTAAATTACCCCAGTTCAAAATAGTGGAGTAGAAGACAAGGAAAAAATTGTTTCGGGGTATGAAAGCATCAGTTAGCACAAATAATATTACAGAACGAAATTATATATATCACGAAATTTTTCAAAACTTAATTTTTATTAATTCTTAATGTATATATGAATATATAAAAAAAATATATAAATATATTAGCTGCTAGGTTCATTTCTGATAATGCGTTTCTATAGGCTTTCATGCTTCGAAAGCCTTTATTGTGCGATAAAGCACTGCAAAGATTAACTTATAATTGTAATTATCACTACTTTATGACTCATTAGATAATTCTTAAGCGATAAGAAAACTAGGAAGAAAATTGATGACATTTCGTTTACTGATAATTGGCTGAGTTTAGATCGTGATGGTTATCTTTCCTCAATCTCCTCTCGTAGAGGAGAATGAAGTCGAAATTCTGTGTTGGTCCCGCGGAACACCCATCTTACGTCTATCTGTGCCTCATTATCGAGCCGTCTTTAGCACTGACCTTTGGTCCCGATTGTACCTGATCGCGTACCACTAAGGGGCCACCCTTTCGCTACCTACCCCGAAGAGTAGACACTCGTTCAAGGTATCACTAATTGTGTCCACCAAGATAACTGTGGTGATTCTATGGTACTGATTTAATGATCTTCGACAAAAAATGGAATTAAAACTGAGCGTTTATGGAAAGTTGTACGATATTAGATAGATGATATATTGCATAAAATTTACACGATAAATGGTAATCCCAATTTTACGATTTAGTTACATCGTTGGATTTGTAAAATCCGAATAGTTATAGATGATTAGTCTTATCACTAACAATTTTTATTCTCATAACAGTCATTTACATAAAATAACGTAAAAAAACGGTTATTATTAATAAAATTAAATACAATTATTCTATTAATTTTTATGACTGATTTCAATTTAATTTCATTATTAATTTCCCGGTAACATTTCCATTGAAGATGAATAAATGAATTGCAGCCCCGTAATTAGCTTCTTAATTGGACTTCACCGTCGTAATGCAATTGTTTACGTGAGCTAATAAAACGCGTAGGACGTCGCGGGCGTATTCTCACGCTTACGGAAGTGCGTGGGCGTTGCAATGGAGCATCGAGAGAAGAGAGATATGCGGCTGCGTTGTTCTTCTGCGATGGGGCACAGCGGAAGATCGATTTCGTACAACAGCCTCGCGGGGTAACGCCTTCCTCCTGTCGCAATCTCTCTCGCCAATTTCGTGCGCGAGCCGATTATTAATATTCAAATTGGCGCACCACTCGTTTCGCATACGCCCTGATCGGCTGGCCCTATCGTCGCCGATTTATTTTACGGAGGTCATCGTCTTCACGCGCACGTACGTGCTCCTAATATTTTCAGGCACGTAGCAATACAGACGCATATGAATACAAATAGTATTCCGAAATAGACCAATAGACGGATGTTATACGAGGTGTTAAGGTCTCCCCTTGTGGAATAATTCGTATCTAATATCCGGTCTCTCTTATTGTAGACATATATGCTGTTACTTTCAGTTTGATAATGCTATCGCGCCGTACGATTACAGCGTTAGTTTTATTATGAATTGATATTTTTGTGATAAATGTCTAATGATTTAAATTCTACTGATAACATGTAATTAATTTCATTCAGTGTAGCTTCATGCGCGAGAGAAATTTATGTTAATTATCTCCTTCCTTTCTCTCTGTCTCTTTCTCCTTCGTTACGTGCTTGTCATCAAAGATTGATTTTATGCGGGGACCACGTTTCTGAGTTTCCAATTTCTGAATTCCCGCCGTCGTTGGGAACGCGCGACGTTTCGCGACGTCGCTGTCGAAACATGCCGAAAAAGCGGTAGACTGCGCCGGACCAAAGGCGAACAGCCGACGTTGTTAACGAGAAAGCGACGATCGCGGAGAGGAAAGAGAAGAGAGAGAGAAAGAGAGACGGTCGCGGCCGCAGAGGACGATGTGTGGTGGTCGAAGATGCTGGAGGTGGGGGAGAACGGAACGGAGACAGGTCCTGTTGCCGGGTCCCTGTTGCTACCCGGTTACGGTGCATCGTGCTGAATTCGCAACGAGAGTTTTTGGACGATTGCGTTGAATAATGTATGTGTAATAGAGGCGCGTGGCCCGGGGCCGCGAAATTTTTATAACGTCTGCCGGAGAGGGGCGGGGGAGTTTGATTAGCGGCGGAATGAAGAAAGACGTGGAGAGAGCGGGGGGGGCGGGAAAGCTGCTGCGCATTTTGCGCAGGACTAAGGCGCGTCCTTGGTCCGCGGGACGCGTCATCGACGAGATATCCTGAATCCTGAGCGAGGTGCTAGCACGAAATCTGTTATCTGTGGTGGGAGGACGAACAAACGGTTCCCGCGTTTGATGAAGATAAATGGAGAATTGAGATAAAAAGTCTGTGAATGTTAATAATAGAAATCTTTGGGAAAGCACCTTTTCTCTAAATATCTTCAATCTTGCTTGTTGAGAGAAATACGAAAAATATTTCTAGTAGTCGCTTCGTATCTCTTAAATATTTATGCAAAAGTAATTGTTTTTTACAAAATGATGTCAAAATGTTGACATTATACAAATAAAAATTTATAAAAAATTATATTAGTAGATTAATAATCATTTCATTGCAGTTTAATTCAACAAAGGAGGATTTTCAAGACTGTCGGTGTTGCTTTTAACGATTGAAAAAGTTCATGCGTCTGGAGAATGTCTTAAATGTCAAACAGACAAACGCGTAGTTAGCAAACTTTAGAAAAGTTAAAGTGCAAAATATCATAATTGGAATCTGCGCTTTATCGCGTCAAAGGACATTTCGCGTGTTGTATCGCGGTGATAATTAAGAACCTTGAAATACGTTTTTGACGAGTCACTTTATATATGTACAAAGCTCGCGTAACGAAGTTTCTCTATTTTGAGGGGAATGACGGGGGAATTAGCGATTATCCGAAAATACAAGAATGCGTGCCTCCGTGAAACCCCTTAGTCCAGATCAGCCAATTCCAAGAAACATGACGTTATAGTAAGAAATTCGGAGATTAGTCATTAATGTAGTCATGATCTAATGTATAGATCAGTTAATCCTCGAACTGTCGCGAGATGTAATCGTTTAAAATAAATCGATTGTCCGCGATTACTTTCACGAAATCGATAACGTCAGTCCAAAAATTAAAATAACGCACGAGCCAATGACGCAAGTGCAGTTTATAAAAACTTACTAAACATTTATATAAACAACATTAAATAATTTATAACTATCTTGTGAAACAAGACAAATGATTCTGTCGGCGCAACATCGGCGAAACATAAGCGTCAAAATAACGAAAACAAAAAAGGAATATATAACATCGTTTATGAATAATCCCGTCTGTTCTTTTTAGCTGCACTGTTGAACTGGTGCAATAAGTTAGAATGAGACAAATATATATTTTTTCACTCTAACTTATTGCACCAGTTCAGCAGTGCAGCTAAAAAGAACAGACCTATTCTTTTTCCGCTGTCAGCGCCGTTCGTAATCTTGGGGTTATCTTTAATAGCAACTTTAATTTTCGAGATCGTAGTCATGTCTACGATAAAATTAAGGGAGCATAAATTAAATATCTTATACACGGGAAGAACGGTTTTGCTGAAGTATCTAAAAATTTAGTCAGATACAGATCTGAAAATAATTATGTTGAATCATCCAAAATAATTATGTAGGACGCTAAAGCATAATGACAATGCTGCAAAAAGTTTTGACATCCTTGCAAACAGGTTGAGCGTCCTACATAATTATTTTGGATAGTCCAATATAATTATTTTCTGATCTGTATCTGACTAAATTTTTTGATACTTCAACAAAATCGTTCTTTCCGTGATATAGTATATTAAATATATTAAATAAAGAAAATATCTTTAACACATTGAATCTCGAGATATTTTCAAAATTCTTTCGATAGATAAAATATCAAAGAAAAGTTCTATTCAAGATATAACCACAGTTTGAAAGCAAAAAATACAATAAGAGTGCGAAATGCAAGGAGTGTCAGATGACAGAGAGAAAGAGCGGGAAAACACCAAAGGGCCGCATTGAATGAAATGAAAGTGCTTTGTGGTCGACGGCCGCAAAGACGCATCTCCCGCGCAAGTTGGATACTGCGTGCGCAGCATCCCTCAAGGCCAGGCAAATTTTAATGAATGCGGAGGAAGTCCGCCTAGCACAATCGCGCCTCCTTCATCTGTGGAGACATAAATAACAGAATTACATCAAAGATTGATGCTGCGAGATCATCATTGGGGAGGAATTGTTATTTGCAAAAAAAAGAATGATTTCGGATCCTCAGTGCACTTTTACTATGTAATGTGTTTTATTGCATATAACAGCATAGCAGTACATAAATTTTTGTTAAAGTCAAATTTATTTGAGGTGAAAGGTATATATTTCGCAAGGAAATTTAAATACATATATAACAGTTAGAGAGAATTGGTTATATATATATTTAAGAATTATAAAATTTCTACACGGCTTAAAAATCTTTTCTGACCGTTGGAGTAATTTCGACAGCTGATTTCGGTCGGGCGCTGATTACAGCAAAAAATGCGAGAGCGTAGAGACGTTAATTTTGATTGCGCGAAATCCAAGCGTCGTAAAAAGCCTCTCGTCAGATCAAGGAATTCGTGTGCCGAAACGAAGTTCCGGCGTGCGAAAAATCGAGTTTCGCTACGGGCGAGAGAGCAACGAACAAAATAAGAGAATCGCGAGAATAAGTGCCAGGAAACAGGGGCGGTAAAGAGAGGGGAGAAAGAGGAAAATGAGAGAAGAGAGAAAGAGAGCTCGGAGTCTGTGGAGAACGTTTGAGATTGAGCCTCCACGTCCACGTGCTGCCGTTGTTATTGTTGTTGTTGCCGTCCTCGTCTGGGAACTGGCTGCGGATTTCCTCCTGAGTCCTCTCTCTTCAGCTACCTCTCCTTTTCCCTCTTCACCATATTATCTTCGTCTAGCACCATAGCATCTATCTCTGTTCCCCTTTATGCTCTTCGTCTTCTCTTCTCGCCTCGTTCTTGCCTCCAGTCGTCCATGCTGGTCCTCTCTCTCTTCCTCCGGCATCTTTCCTCTGTGGTTTGCGGATACTCCTCCCTCCCGTTTGCGGATTGGCGTCACGAAAGGCGCGCTCTCAGTTTCTGTCGGGCGGGGTGGGGATCCCGATTAACGGACTCTAATTGCATAGCAACAGAGTGAGGCCGAGATAATGATACATCCGACGCGCGTTGCTGGCGGGCCTCTGGCCCACTTCAAAACCGAACGACCCCGCTCCGACGTGTATACACGCAGGCACGCATTTGTGTGTACGTATACGAGAGCGCTCTTGAGAGTATCCTGTCTGCGTATGCGTGTGTGCATGCGCAAAGTTTCACGAAGAGTGATGCTGTGTCCGCCCGACGCCTCTTCGAATTGAACCTCTGTCGAAAAGTCTCGCTTCGGCCCTTCGTCGAAGTACATCGAAATCAAACGGATTTATATAAGAAAAGCGAATGCGCAACATATACATGAAGAAGGATCAGGAGCTTCCGTTTTGTATCGATCTTGAATAGCGACAGTAGAGCCTATACCGTTTATAGAAGTCGCATATTTCTGTTATTTATCTGAAAAGTATCAAAAATAAAATTTACAAATATTTGTATAATTGATATAAAAATTCATTAATTTATGATAAAATTGCATATTAAAATTTGAAATTACGTGATTAGATTAAGCATTTTCCAAGGTAAGTACATCTTTCGAAATATCACAGATTGATTTCTGACAATAAAATTTCTCAAGGATTTTCGTGAAATTTTAGAATCCTGCACGTACAAAATCATCGACGAGTGTGTATATCTTTGTCCAGACTACCTCTCAGTTCCTAAAGAAACTCGAAACTTGTTCTCTCTGAAAACACGTTAAAAAAATTTCTTTTCGTTGTCGCTGAAATCGTGCGATTGAAAGAGAAATGCACAGTGGATCGCGTTACCAGACGCCACTACTTTGGTTTCCCAGTGACAATCTCGATTCAGTCGAATATTAGATCATGTTCTTTCTTTTGGACAAGAAATCAAATTGACAAGATTATCTAAACGTGATCGCATATTCATTAGTATGTCTTTTAAATTTTTCAATGCAAGAACTTTTATATGAAGTTTTATCAGAATTAGAAACACGAAGTGACTCGACGTTTAATTGAAATCCAATTCACTGATTCCAGTTGCTTTTCCTTACTTTCTTTATGTATATTATATTAAAAAATATGCATATGTAGAAAGATATTTTTGCAAAATTCAGTTATAACAGTCACACAACAAACTCAATAGATGAGCGATTAAAACATCTCGTTAAGAAATCATCTTTTATTAGATTTGATCAAACTTGGCGAAATGTGATTTAGTTAAAAATTGCTTTTCGCGGATTCTTTTCGTTTCTTTATGTGGAACCTGTTTTCATTCCTGCCCGAGATATAAATCCGCCGGGAAAGGCCGTAAGCGTGAATCATTTTCACGAGCTAGACGCGTCGACCGAATTTCTCGGCGTCTTCGAGCCTCTCATCGAAGAGGCGACCTTTCGAGGTCGTCTTCAATCTGAATCCGTGACACGATAGAGTAATTGGGCAGTCACAAAGGCGGTATGTCACGAGGTCGAGATACCTGTACGTCGCACTATGCTTTATTGGCAATTTTTGCGCCCAATGACGCGTAACGAGGCTCGCTTTGTCAAGTAATGGCTATCGAAGCGAAGAGATGCGTGCGACTCGACGAGAGCATGAGCTCGGTCGCGGGAAGAGAAGAAGCTAGCTATGAGACCTTGTTAGACGATGAGAGAAGAATGCGAACGCGGGCAAAAAAGGGTTTAACGTTCGTACAGGGTTAGTATTCTCTTTACCGTACTCCTTTTACGTCGCACGATCCTTGCGCACGTAACTGCTGCTCGCGAAGGCAACTCGTTACAGTCGCACGATCTTTACAAGTGCAATAAATGAGTATACTGCATTAAGAGACTTGATTTCATCTCGTTAATTAGATTAATCATCATTAACCAACGCATAGATCTTAGTAAATGCATCTATTGAGTAGCAAGGATCTTTCATCTCGCTATATGCGATTTCTCTTGCAGGAATTACCTGACTTATTAATTTAATCGCCATTATTTTTATAAGACAATGATGAACAAGATAGATAATGCGGTTTGCGTTACGAATCTTTTTTATAATATTTTTTACATTTAGCTAGTTAAATATTTTGTATTTATTTATTTATGAATTGCCAACAAAAATGGGAAAACTATTTCTTTTTCCGAGCAAAATGAACGTATACTTTAATAATATAATAATATATGTAGAAAAAGTTTGCAAGCTATCGTATTTTCTTTTTATACATTCCTTGCATGTTGCCAATAACGTTACATTCTTCAATTAACCATTGCATTATGCGGTCTACGATTGGCATATATCGCGAGATTGTGATTGTTATCGGTTATACTCGTTATAATACGTTAGAAATTTCTCAATTATCGACGTGTTGTTATTCACGATCCACGATCAACTATGGCTCGCCGAGAATGCGGAATCACAATCGCTATCGCATTATTGTTGTACTCGCGATGTCTTTATCTCAGTGCCGATAAATAATTGCTATTTATACAATAATCGTTTTATTATTGTATCTTTTAATTAATGTGGACTATCACACGGATTTATCTGTGATTATAATAGAAAATTAATAACCTTCGTAACATTTATATCTCTAATACTTTTGTCGTAGTTCTTATTAAGAACTCTAGTAGTTAGTTAGTTTCTCATATTACGATAACGTTTCTGATATTAATAAACTTTATTACGAAACCTAGAAAGGAGTAGCGTGTGCGGCTACGTCGAAATCTATTAAAATTTTCGGAATGAAAAGGAGAAAAAGCCGAGAACGCGAGGTCCAGATTCGACCGAGTGTAAACAGGGAAACCGGCATGTACCTTGAAAAAATCTAGTCGGCCGAGAGATAATTCGGCGGAATCGAAGTCCGTAATTCAATACGCAGTATGCTTAATGAAGATATCGAATTACGGGCACACCTTAATTCGATCCGATGGGCGAAGGGACGCGGATAAATGGTCCGAATTTGTCAAGACGCCCGGCTGCAAAAATCCGCGCGATCGCTCGATCAAAAATATTAGCATCATAATCGGCCCCGTTTGCTAAAAGTGCGGTGTTGGACGAAGAAATTCTGCGAAAGACATTAATTTGGTGCCAAGGAAACTTTTGTAGAACGTCCCATTGCGATGTCAATTTATCTTCCTACAGAGTGCTATTGGTTACTTATCAATTTCATTTATCGATTTTCGAAATCGGCTGCTTAATTAACATTAATATTACAGTGACTCTTGCCATTTCCTGAAAACACCTTCATACTATTATTCTCACGCGAATTGATTCTTTAGAAATGTAAATTAAATTTCCGGTTTTAACACTGGTCTTGCATTCAATCTGAAATTGATCGATTAATAACAATTTATCTAATTTGACATCGTTATTTTGTTGACTAGCAAAAATCATTAGCATCACAATCATCGATTCCTAAAATATTACTTGCAAACTTTGAGCTTAGTATATAAATCATATTTTCATTATTTTTTTAACTTATATGAATGTTATAAAAAAATCTGCATAACAGTACTACTGGCTATCCGATTGTTATCCATTTTATGATCTTTCGATCGCATTATCGCGTCTTGATCAAAAATGATTTGTCAAACGAATAAATGGCTACCTGGGTAGTGAATCGAGTGAAAAAGGCTAACAGATGAAAAACAGTTTGTAGACATAATCAACTAAAAAAATTCTGGATTGTGAGACAATTATAAATTATTGTCTCATGATTTATTTTCTTACATATATAAGTCACAAATTAATATAATTTCGTAATTTCCTCGAAATTTTCGATCAAGAGAAATCAACCGTTATCAACTTCTACATTTTCGGACACGCCTCTATATATCCGGTTGCCGAGCAGCAAAGGGAAAGAGGCACAATATCAAAGACTGCTTTGTTACGATATGCGACACACGCGCGACACTTTCTCGCAACGACGCACTCACAGATAACGCGTTGGTATTCTACACTTCCTCTCCACGTAAAAACGTATCTTTAATATATTTTCAAAAAATTTACAAGCTTTTATCTGCTCACACATTTTATTAATTCGAAAAATAAAAATCTTATTTTTTATCGACTACACATTGGAAATTTTGCTACATTGCTTCCGTGTACGAATTTTTGAAGTTGAATTACAACTATGTTGAACAAATAAATTCCGTTAAACGAAAATGTTCGTGTACCCAGCATTGAAATCTTGGTTCGACCCACAGCGTCCCTTCCGATTCGTGGGAATTTTACTGTCCGTGCTACAAAGTGCCGGGCAAACGCGGTTCACAAGATAGTAGTGTGTAGTCGTTATGGAACTCAGACCAGCGGTTTTCTTCGTGAGGATCGGTGAACCCTTCACTTGCGGGAGATACAAAGTTGCTCGGGCCATCTGCTACATTGTGGCAGTCCGGCCGGGTCACTGTAGGGGCCCTGCCCATTTCTACATTTCCTCATTAAGTTGCTACGGACGAAACTGTGCTGCTGAGATCGGTCTACGGCCATTAATAAAAGCGCCTCTTATGAAATAACGGATACTCGAAATAATATTTCATGACAGTCTGACAGAATCGGTTGTCTTCTGTTGAAGAATAGTCTTCAATAGAAAAGGATTCTTCTTAACCGTGAAATATTGAAAAGGATTCTTCTTAACTATGGATTCTTTACACAAAGTTGCATTATATCCGTTAGTAACTAAATGAAATCTGGATAATAAATGAAAACTATGGAGTTAATTTTTAAAGCTAAAAATAAATTTATGATATAGTTATTATAAATTTTTAAACAAAATTGAAAATTATGTATTAAATACGGTATATGTCTCCTTTTACAGTTTTAGGAAAAATAAATATTTTATACTAGGTGTCAGAGCAAGAGAGATAAATAGAAATAGCGAAGAGAAATGTAGAGAAATATTTTTAGTATATCACATTGTTGCATCAACCGGATGTTCGCTCACGAAGTCCCACCGGAAATCATATGTTATTGACTATCGCTAGGAACGATACTGATATCTTGAAGAAAGAGCTATCAATATCATGTTGTATCTTAAGAATGAAAAAGTTCATTGTTTCTACATTATTTTTTTAATTTTGCTTTTAAGAGAAAAAATAACGTTAATTGTAAGCTCTATTCATATTATTGTAAGTTCTTAACAATTTTTTATCGCCGAAATAAATCAGTTGAAAATATAAATTTAATGTGCAATCTGAAAGGAAGAAATTGTTTAAATACTTCTGCTTTGTATACGATGTTTCGTAGAATTATGAAAAATTAGGAAATTGCCTTTTATTGAAGGCAGGATGTTACGATCAACTTCCTGTCATTTTATACGTTTGCTCAGTCCTTTTATCTCGAATTTAAAATATTGGTGGATTACATTAATATTAAAATGATGCCATTATGCGTAGACTTTTTGGAGGCAGTCGTGTTAGGAATAGTTCTTGGAAAAGCCGAGATGGCGTAGAGTGGCATACTAGTCTCAGACCAGTTTCTACATTGTGTGCTTAGGATCCTAACCGAATCCCAACGGCCACCGCGTGTTCAGATGTGATGAAAGAAAAGCGATGCTTTAAATTCAAAATATTTTATTAAGAAATGATTACTAAAATCTTTATCACATTCTTGAAGTTAATTTTTGTTAAGATTGCATAATATAAATAGTGTCCGTATGTTATTAAATTATGACATATTATTTATTGCATCCAGGATAATCAAATTCAAATGGCAACATTAATTAGATACATTATTCTAATTAATAATAAGTAAAATAATTTATTATACAGATGTTATCGCCATTACTATAAATGTGAAAAAAGCTAGTGTTAAGATATAATTATACGATAAACAGCATTTTATTCGACAAACGAATCGTTGCTTTTCCCTGGTAGATGCCTTTGTTGATGTAGAATTTTCTCCGACCATTCGTATGCGCCCCTCGAGTCAGTTGCTACATTGTTGCGCTGCTTAATCCTGTATCGTCAGTTGTAGTCGAAAGTATGTGAGAGCAAAGAATAGCTCTTATATCATCAATATATTTGTGTCAAACGTACACTTTTTCATATATCTGTCGTATATATATTCTGTCTTTTATATATATTTGTTTTAATAATATTTCGATATATATTTTAAAGAAAACGTTTTTTTAATGAGGCGTGGGATTTTCTCACGCACTCGCTTATTAGCGATGCGCAGCGAGACGATCGCAAAATTGTAGGATAACGCGAAGAGCGTGCAAGGATGACAAATGCGCTTTCTCTCCTTCGCATAGCGATGTTCTCATCTCATTTAACGATAAAAGTTTTAATTTGTGATTCTTACATTTATTTATTATTGAATTCTAATGGATTTGATGTTAAATCACGTATGAATCAAATGATGCATTTATATTAATGATTATCTGTTTATTTCTTGTCCATGTTCTTCATTAATCATTAATCCATTACTGCCGTTTTTATCTCATTAAAGCTGCAATTCGTTGAAACGTACTTTGGTGAGTCGAGAGGAGCAAGAAACACACGCTCGCGTTTCTTTCGTCGTCTACCTTCATGCAAGTCTCCGGTTTGGAAGTTACGCGATAGTCCTTATCAAAATTCTAAGAAAGGCAGTTCAGAAGTATCGGCTGCCGCAAGACAATTCGCACTCTCAGCTTTATACACGATTGTACTTTGTATGCTCTATCTATGTTTTATCACGCATACATTTGTTGTAACAATAGTAATATTTACAAATAATAACAATAAAATTTGCAGCTCTTTTTGAGAATCTTTCTTAAGAGAGTGAAATATGTATATCAAAGACAATATTTTTTGGTAAAATAATATTAACTTTTTAAAATAATTTCAAAGTGAATTTGAAAAGAGAGAGGGAGGGAGAGAGAATATAATATTCTTTTTTACCACAAATTTACAAAGAAAAAATTTTTCTAATTTATTAATTATTAATGCCATTTATTACAAAATATCTACAATATTTACAATATTTTTGAAAATTAATGACTGCTAGAATACATAGTGATAAATGGAGATCTGAAGAATTAACGCTTTTTCACTTTTTTATTTTTTCCGTTCGTTTTTTATTTTTATCGTTCCAATCTTTACGTCTCATTTCTTCTCGGAAGACACGTGTAACTTAATTCTCTTAATCCATGTATTTGGATCGCGCTTCGTCGCATCTTTCGCCTCGCATTAACGCAATGTGAGTCATGATCGACGAGCAGGTGCACATTGGCACAACTATAATATAAGCAAAGTACTCATTACAAAATTAATTATATAAAGTGAATAGAGAAAAAAGAAATTAACTTTTCAAGGAATCGTTTTTTTATACCTTGAGTAAATACAATAATATAATTGTCTATCGTGAATCGATACTTCTTATAGTAAATAATCAATTGCTTAATAACATGCAATCTCATATTCTTATATTAATAATTAATGATTAAATAATTAATCTATACTGTCGCTCGCTCTATTTCCAGCTATTGTTCTACTATCTCCGGCATTAACAACAACCTTCTCTCTCGTTTCAGGCTAGTCGTACGCTCGCAAATGGCGAGTACCTGCTACCGTGTCCGAGGTGCAGCTTTCCCTGTCATGTGGATAGCGAGAAGAACGTGGGTGCCTGTTCGAGGCAGGGCTGCTCCATCGAATTCTGCATCTCGTGCTCATCGAAGCCGCACTCGGGTCCGTGCAAGACGCCCTTATTGGCCACCCCGACGAAGCGCAACAACAAACGTCTGATCGTCGGCTCGAGGCAGAGCAAACGAAATCTACGGCGATTGTAAATCGATTCCTTTTCCTTTTTCCCTTCGATCCGCATCCTGATCGTTTGCGAGAAGAAAAGAACTAGTCTAGTTACAGAGTCGCGTCGACTCTATCGAGAGGGGGAACAAACGTGTATTATAGATGAAATGTGTATACTGTAGGCGTCAAAAGTCAAAAGCGATTTTATAGTCTAATTTGAAAGATAAATTAATATTTTAGCGATTAACTTTCCCGGTTCGTTTATGGCGAGCGGAACCGATGCGACGGCGACGTGCTCGTTACGTGTTGAGATGAATTCGATTGCACGCCGCAGCGATACGACACATCTTCATAGTTCGAGAAATGCTTTAAGGGTACTTTCGTATAGCATATTAGCCTACGAGGTGGCATAAGCGTATTTAACCGCCGTAAATGCCGCTCGTGAATGATTTTTAAACGCCGTAAAATCCACGAACGCCCTAATTTGCCCCGATCCGTCGACACCATCGAAGGGGCTGATGCCGAAGTACGACTTAAATCTCCCGAACGACAGCGGCGGATGCGCAACCGAATCCTTCTCCAGTCTTCCTCCTCTTCGTCGATCTTCGGAGTAAATTCCGCCCCGAGCGACATAATCGAGGATGAGAACGAGAGAGACAGAAGGGGCGAGAGAACGAGAGGCTAGCGGTCAGGGGGAGAATACCCCACGGCGGGGAGAAAAGGAGAGAATGCGAATATGGGAGAGAAGGGAGAAATGAGAAGCTATAAAGGCAACGGTCGTAAAACCACGTAAGGTACCGGCGAAACACTTTGCGTCGCCCGGATATTCCGCTTTTTACCGGGCGCTCTCGGCCCCTTAATGAAGACGGGGAGAGAGTCGGCCGGGGGCCCGCGCGCGTTTCTTGCGGTCGGGGCCCGTCCGCAGAAATCGCTCTTTCTCCCTCCCTCCCTCTTTCTCTCACGGGAATCATAAAACACGATAACCGCCGAGACGGTCGCGAACTCTGATGTCCGTCAAGATGCGGATGAGGTGAATTCTCATTTGTCTAATGGCTCGGTTCGGCTTAACATTTTCACGTGTAAACATTAGAAACACACGAGGTTTCTATTCTTTCGGGCGGACGTTTCGTTTCTCCATCATCCCAACAGGACACGAGCAGTTTAACTGATCTTTACTTTTAACAGAATATTTAATATTGAATTCGTGAAAGGAAAGGTGAAAATGAGATGGATTATGATAAAGTCTGGTAACTATCTCGAAATTCAATTTTTTGTCATATCCGATATATTCATAGCAAAGGATTAGGGAAACAAATATGTGTCTTCTAAAATTCCAAATTTACAGTATATTTTTCTCGTGCATCATCCTCTTTTTTGTACGTTCAAGAAATCTCGTTAAAATTACATCTTACTAGAGTCTACGTGTTTTCTTCTCTCCGACGCGAATCTATACCGTACTCTCACTCGATTAGCTCAATAAGTATTATCGAAATTGCATGGCAATAGATAAATGCAAGCGTGCGAGAAGTAAAGGAAGATATAGTGCCAAAATAGAAAGCGAGCGTCGGAAAAAATAGATGATATAATATAAAAGCAAGGGAATTATTATCCCGCAATGATATGAGTCATATTTTAATAATTCCGTTTTACGTTATCTGATGAATCAATGAAGAAAAGAGAGTTTTACGCGAGAGTGAGGAATTTGATGTTCAAGGGAAAGAAAAGATTCTCTTTGCTTCACTTCCTGATATCAGAAGGTACAAAGAATTTTACACTTGTGCCATGATTAAGTTCGCGCCATAATAATTGCCATATTTTAAAAACTGACATAATTACGAGGGAGAAAGAAACGAACAGACGTTTCGGCACACATCCTTCGTCCTCGAGTAAAATCCTCGATGAGGTGCCATATTATATCGTTTTGTTTTCTTTCTGTTCCGTTCGTGCATCTTTTAATCCAAATCTGTCTAAATGTTTTCGTATCTTTCGAAAGTAACGTTCATCTCGTGTTTGTACTCTTGTTTTTATACCGGTGTATGCGAAAAAAAGACTGCATGTAAATAACCGAGCGTGATAGTAATATATTTTGTATTTCGTGTAAGCGCGCGGCAAAGTCTCGTGGTCGGTATTTTATTTGCGCTATATTCTTGTTAAAACGATAAAAATACGTTTATTATATTAATGATTAATGATGTCTCTCTTCATAGGTTGCTACGTGGTCTTTATAAAAACGAATTAATCGAGAGTTCTAATTATTTCAGTGAAATTATTTTTTTATAATATTGGCGAAGGAGACAAATTTTATCATTCTATTTTTTTTCATTTCAATTTTTATTCAGATTATATTGCTCTCTTATGCTCTCTAAAAAGAAGATAGATTTAGAAGTTATATTCGTTACCATGATGTCACGAAATAATCCAAGTGAGAAAACTATTAATAATATCACCATATACGCACACATACACAGGTACTCATTAGAATCTTTTATATTATTTATATCGAATTTGTTTTTTTATTTTTTATCGTATTATCTAGATCGAAATCATTGTTTGATATTTTAATTGGAAGACTCGAATATCATCATTTCATATTATTTTAAATTTAACCAATATATAACATATTGAATTTATATCGATTCACTAGCCCGCCTGCGTCTAAGTTAGAACGTTTTAATAAAAGAAAATCAATTTTTTCTTTTGATACATAATTACAATTTGTATAAATTAGTACAACCAAGAACTGAGTAATCGGTTTTAATGCTCCAATTTATATAAGCAATATTCCATTTGGTATCTTCAAACAATGATCTATGGGCTTTAATACTCAGGAGATATTTTGGCAGGAATCCGATGCATTCTTTAGTCTAAGTTATATTAAAAGAAAATCTTTAGCCACGAGGAAGTGATACCAAATAAAGTGCCTCATATGCAATAAGAAAAATATTGATATTTTTATAAAAGCGAACATATTTTTAATGTTTAGTATATAAGTTTTGTAATACATTTGCTCGAAGATATACTTCAAAATGCGAAAATGCTCAATACTCCCCTCCGTATATTATTATTATTATATTTTATACTTGGAGAATTTCGAATTCATACGTTAGAAACGATTTTAGAAAATGCGTCTAGAAGTGCCGAAGAATTATTATAGCAAATGTTAAGCTAATTGAATGTTGTAAGCCCTTTCAGGGTTAGGTTCCTGTATTGTCAATTAAATATAGAATTTTTTTCGCGTAATCTCGTATGTTCTTTTTTATCCAAAATTAATGATAAGGCTTATATATTGGCTTTAAATAAATATTTAGAGATATTTATTCCATTGTAGATATAAAATTGCAATTTATAACATGCTATACAGTATGTTTACGTAATCAATTTGTAGAATTTTGTATAAATTATATATTCACGTCAGGAATTTCCATAATATTCTAAGTATCACAGCTAAGAAGATCGTCGTAATCGTCGCTATTCCGTATTTCGACGGCTTCGTCTCGTATGATACTCTGGAAACGACTCCTCGCGGTAGAGGAGACCTCAGTGCCGGGGACACACCTTTACCGATCGGTTCTCCTTTCATAGAGAACTTTGTCGCTTCTATAATTCTTACGTCGATCATTTTTCCCATGTACTCCTGCTTCATAGGTATCAACACTTGTTCGTAGAATTTGTTATGACCCACATAATGCTGCTTATCATGCGATACCTCTGTCACTAGTACCTTCTGCAGCAATCCCACTTTGTGTCCATACGGTTCGTATGACTGGAAGAATTCCGATAACCTCTTGGTCCTCGTCTTTACTTTCTGCGCAGGTACCTTTGTCATCCTGGCGGCGGGCGTGCCAGGTCGGGAGAAGAACTGATTGATGAAGAGGCTTGGAAACTTGTATTTTTGACAGAGCGTCATCGTCTCCTCGAAATCCATATCTGTTTCCGTGGGAAAGCCGCAAATAATATCCGTGGCGATAGTCAAACCGGGTACTCGCTCGCTCAGAAAGTTCACTACATGCTCGAATTCGGCGCGCGTATACTCTCGCTTCATGTCAACCAACACCTGATCACTGCCGGATTGCACCGGGATGTGTAGGAAGCTATAGACCCTGGGATGTTGTAGAATCTTGGCCATTTCGTCTAAATGCTCCAAGATATACGGTGGATTGGTCATACCGACGCGCATCATGCAACCGTCAGGGATCACGCCCACCAATTGCCACAGCAATTCCGGCAAGCTGGTGCCAATGTCTCTGCCGTAGGCACCGGTGTCCTCCGACGTGAGCCACAACTCACAAACGCCCTCCTCGAAAGCCTGCTTGGCTCGCTCGACAATCTCCTTCGGCGAATAACTTCCTAACTCACCTCGTGCATGCTTTGTCTTGCAGTAAGTGCACTGATTCAAGCAGCCCGTGTTAATGGCTATAATCTCAATGAGCGGATTCCGTCGCACCTTTGGAAGACTCAACGAAGCACCGCCCGTCTTCTTACCAGAATTCTTCTTCTGCTGTAAGAACCTGACCGTATTTCCTTTCAAGGTTTCCTCCACGACTTCTACCACTCGATCAATTTGCTGCACTCCGATCATACTCAGCCCTTGAAGAAAGACAGATTTTGGAGCACCTTGTGGTACACATCTGTAAGATACAAATTAAATGTTTATTTAGAATTTTGAAAGAGCTCTAAATAATTCTTAAAATTGAGACGTAAACTGTACTGCCTGAAATTCTATACATTAATTTTCAATTAAATACAAGGATTAGATAATAAAATTTATAAATACATTATAATGCATTATCGAAATGCTAACAGTTTGTTATTTTTGTATATATACACCTTACAAATATCTTTTCCTTGAAATGAGAAAGTAAATATCTGCAAAAAATTTCTACATTAATCCATTCTTTAAGCAAGTTCTATCCATTTCTCAAATGCTTTATACTCTACAATTCTTCAGTAATTTAATTCTTGCTTGTTCCGTTATTACGGTTGTATAATTACATACCCAGCGACTACAACGTGCTTGCCAATCTTCTTCCCATACTCGATTTCATTCCTGAATTGATCCTCCGCGGGACTTTTGACAGTGCAAGAGTTCAGGAGCCACAAATCTGCCTTCAGTTTATCCTGGGTCAAATTGTAGCCGTATGTCGCCAACTGACCGGCCATGTATTCGGTGTCCGAACTGTTGTGCGTGCATCCCCACGTCTTCACGTAGATCGTCTGCGTGCCGGGTATTATGCTCGACAAGATAGACGGCTGCGAGACTTCCTCCTGCAGCTCCTTCCTCCGTCTCGGCCGTATCGTGATATGTTTCCGCGAACTATACCTCTCCTTGGGCGTTATGTCCTGCGACGCGATTAAATCCTCGATATCCTCGATAATGTCCTCGCACGGAGCAGGCATATTTGCCAGATACAAAAAAGATCTCTAAGAAGCTGTCTACTGCAATCTTAAGACGTGTCACGAAACAGTTTGAGGTTAAGTGCACGTGTCCTTTCAAACTAGTAAACCTGTAAACCCAACATAAATTGTAGTTGAGATCCTAGGAAAATTGTAATAAATAATAAAAATCATATGCCGTTACTTTATTCAGTTATTGTTTATTCTTCTTTTAAGTGTAAAAGTAAAAATTTTAAATAAAATAATTAGATCAGGTTAGGTTACTAGAATAGTTTTATGGCACAAGGTGCCATCTACATGTAACTGCGTTCATTGGAAATCTAAAGAAAAGTTGAGATTTTATCGCTAATCGATAAAATTT
Source organism: Aphaenogaster floridana (assembly GCA_003063835.1). Taxonomy (NCBI): domain Eukaryota; kingdom Metazoa; phylum Arthropoda; class Insecta; order Hymenoptera; family Formicidae; genus Aphaenogaster; species Aphaenogaster floridana. Next base: position 1,189,144 of record NJRP01000006.1, read on the forward strand.
ATATAAAATTAAAGAGTGTGTTAAATTTTTCTTAGAAATTTTGGAAATCAGGATTTTCTAAATTTTGATTCGTGCTATATCATATCTGATTATATTCTCCTAATACTTTGTTAATTTTTGAGAATATAAGTTTTCCAGTTTACTAAAATACCAACATTAGAAAAGTTATCCACATATCGGTAATTATTACGTAGAGGACATTACAACATCTTTTAAAATTTGAAAACATATTAAGGAATTATTAGGAAGACATTCATGTGACACCTTTAAAATGCTTTATATCCCGATTTAAGATGACATTTCTTTAAAAGGCTATTTTAAAATATCTTTAAAATGTCCTATTTGAAATTATTTTTAGACTTATATGTAATTTTATAATATGGACCCATATGTTATTATTCACCCTCCGAGGCCACATCTCTTTTTTTAATACGCCCCGGCCACACTGGGTGGGGTCGTGGGGTCGCCACCACGGATTTAAAGTTTAATAATTCCAGTTAATGTGCATCAATAAAGTTGTAAAAATTCATGGAACATCTTAAGGGTTCAAAAATATGTACGGTGCAGGGGCCCTATTCTTGAATCATTTTCATGAAACTCGCATGCGAAACTCCAATACTTTTCAAATAGGAAGTCGCATACGAAAATCATTAGGGCAGGTTCGAGAATAGGGCCCCAGAACCCAAAATGTGCTCCCAATTTTTTATAAAAAAATCGAAAAGGAAAAAATTTGTAAAAATAACTTTTTTAATTTAAAAAATCGTATTTTTTTAAGATTTGATATTAAGTAGCCCATTTAGGAAATTATGTAAAAATGGTGTTATTTTAATGGAAAAAATACATCACACCCATAATAATTTTCAAATGCTTACCAAACATAACTGACATGGCTCAAAGCCTTTCTACTGCATGGATCTTCAAAAGAGGGACTCAAACTAGGGATTCTAGGTGAAGGGACACTGATTATAAAGCCTATCTTAAAAATATCGCCCTGAAATTTTGTCTGGGTGGC
>NJRP01000006.1:1199024-1218929 GCA_003063835.1 Aphaenogaster floridana
ATATTGATATTGTTATATATTTTTATTTGAAAAACAACATGAAATATATTACATTTCTATGTAATCAATTAATAATGGCAAATAAATTTTAATGTTATGTTTTTTAATTATGTACGATATTTCGAATTTCCTATACATTCGTCATTGTTATTAGCGAAATTTCTATTTGGGGGTATGGTATATTGAATGGAAAAGGAAAAATTGGAGTGTGAACGTCTTCCCCAAAAATACCATCCACGGTTGGTTGTGTTGAGTAGGATGGTGACTGCACTTTGTATGCCAACGTCTGGCCCCGACGAAATACGTTACCCGAAAAAATACGTCACACCCATAATAATTTTTTAATGTTTACCAAACATAACTGACATGGCTCAAAGTCTTTCTACTGCATGGATCTTCGAAAGAGGGACTCAAACTAGGGATTCTAGGTGGAGGGACACTGATTATAAAGCCTATCTTAAAAATATCGCCCTGAAATTTTGTCTGGGTGGCGGCCACACAGTATGGTCTCGAAGGGTTTATGTCGTTTTTACTTGTGCTTAATTATAATGATTATCATAATTATAATGAAACGATAATGGCAGTCTCAAATACTATTGTTTCGGAATTAATAAGTTCATCTCTTTTAAAAAACTATTTTTAATTAAAAAGCAATTAAAGCTCAAAAATTAAATATTTAATTGATAATAAACAATTGGTGATTAAATTGCTCCACAAAAGTCGTACGTCGCGATATAATCATCTTCTCGAAAGTTACGCGAACAGGTAACTCACATAAATATTTTTGTTTGGGACGTTTCGAACATCATACCTGTCTCCTGGTCACTTTTAAATTATACTTCTATGATCAGTCTGAATCAGATCGTGGAGATTAGCGTTGACTTCCGAGGAGAAGACAACAGTGTCCTAACGATTTTATTTGTTCCACTGATTCTCATCTGCTGGATTTTGACTTTTAGGATGAAAACCCGAATCAAGAAATTAAATATTTAACAGATGATAACAATTATTAATAAATAAGTTAGCTCGCAAAAGTGATATATAGCATTATAATCTAGAAGGGTATTTGAAATTGAAATTATAAGAAATCTGTTCGCATATAGTCATCATGTGGAAGATAATAGTGTTGTGTATCGTGACCATGAGCTTAGCTACCGTTCGAAAGGTTACTTACGAGAATTATAAACTTTTCGGCATTATCCCGGTAACGGAAATGCAATTGGAATTACTTCAGAAATTTAGAAACGAGCATGTCGGAGTAAGTAGACTGTTTAAATAAAAATAACAATACAAACAGTTCATATGCAAATTTCTTCTTTTAATAGGAAATTAATTTCACACTAATTGATTTTGTTAGTTAATATCCAAAATTGCATTTTATATTTTATCTATCTGAAATAAATAAAATCAAGTTCATAGACATTCAAAATAACTTCAGAAGATTGATAAAATATCATGAAATTGAGAATAAAAAATAGATATTTTCTCAATACGTTTAAGATTTTATTTCAGTTAAGCAAAATTGTGAAATTAAACCTTATTTACAGTTCAGCTTCTGGAAAGAACCAAATTGGCTGCACGAAGAAGTGCTTATTATGGTAGCTCCGCACCAACTGCCCGAATTCTACGAAATTATGGACAAGATCGATGCACCCTATAAACTAAAAATTAAAAATATTCAGAAACTAATTGACGATACGATGCCTAAGAATCAATCGCAAGGCTTTGATTTTAAAAGCTATCATACTCTCGAAGAAATCTATGATAATCTGGAAGAGTTGGCCAAGAAATATCCCGATAAAGTGCAGGTTGTCGTAGGCGGCAGTACATGGGAAGGACGAATGATCAAAGGCGTAAGGATAATCAATGGTGAAAAGAAATCCGGAATCTTCATCGAGAGTGGTATGCATGCTAGAGAATGGATTGCGCCGGCGACTGTTATGTACATCCTGCATCAATTACTGACTAGCAAAGATTCGGGTGTCAGGTTTTTAGCTGACAATCATAATTGGTTCATTTTTCCAATACTCAATCCCGATGGATATGTATTTTCGCATCTTTGGGTAAAATTTATTTCGTGATGTGAACACGGCGTTATCTAATATTCTAATAAATCAATTGAAATCATCCATACAAGCTTTTATTGATTATTTCCAGAACCGATTGTGGAAAAAAACTCGTAAACCAGCTAGTTTTATTTGCACTGGATCAGATCTCAATAGGAATTGGGATTTTCACTGGAATAGTAAGTACTTAGTGTGAACAGAAAAGTGTAAAGCATAATATAGAAAAACATTATCGAGAGCTCAGATTATTTTGAGAACTTCGAAAAGCTTTTTAAGATCCATCTGATGTAACATTGTAATTTGATATTCTTAGCTACCGGCGCTAGCAATAATCCTTGCAGCGAAGTTTACCCCGGAAAATCGCCGTTCTCCGAAGTAGAGACGAAAAGCATATCCGAATATATGAGATGTAATGTCAACAATTTTTACGCATATATTTCGTTCCACAGTTTTGGACAAAACTTGATGTTCCCTTACGCTTATACGAATACACATTTTCGGTTTTATGACAAATTGGTAAGAAATTTTGTTGATATAAAAGAATTTTGTCTTTGACAAATATATGTGATAAAAGGGAAATAATACAGAAACAAATCAAATTTGAAGCAATGTATTTTCATACTTTATATAATTTTTTTGCATTAAATGCGCTTTTAAGTTGTTCGCTTTCATAAAATATCATATTATTTATACATTTAATTCGATTAAGTAATAGGAACAAATGTGATGTTTGCGATTTTAGTATCGTGTCGGTTTGAATGCAGCCCTGGCTCTTGGACGAAGATATTACACCTATTATCGAATTGGATGTGTTGGCGAGATTCACCGTATGTAAACACTTAATTATTTAGAATAGTTTACCTCGCGTTTAAAATCTTTTTTTGTTTCCTTATAAGAACAATAACTTTATATAATAACGTTCCGTTTCTTCTTCATATATGTAAAATGTTTATTATTGTATTTCATTAGATTAAAAGCATTGTAATTTAAAAGATATGCTGTTTCTTATAAATAATGTAAAATTGTTTGTAGATGATTTGAGCGGTCTTAGTGTTGATTACGTAGCAGGTGTTTTTCGTAAGTCCTTTGTGTATGCCTACGAATTGCGCGATAACGGTAAATACGGTTTTTTGTTACCACCCGAGCACATTATCCCGACTGGAGAGGAGACTTTTGATTCTCTTATAACCTTATTTAATAATACATTGTCACACGAATATGCCAAAAATGTTTAAATACTAAATTTTTATAAATTATTAGTATCGATATTGTTATATATTTTTATTTGAAAAACAACATGAAATATATTACATTTCTATGTAATCAATTAATAATGGCAAATAAATTTTAATGTTATGTTTTTTAATTATGTACGATATTTCGAATTTCCTATACATTCGTCATTGTTATTAGCGAAATTCCTATAAATATCTTTGTAAACCTCCATTTATTTTTTACATTATCGTTTATTACTTACTGATTTGTTTAAATTAATTATAATACTTTTATTCGACAACTTCTGTTTGCAGTACGATTAAAAGTAACGTTACTTTTATAACAATCTGTAGGTTATTTTGACAGACATAACAATACATAAAAATCATTATTTTTATGAAGATATTAAAATTGTTTGTTTATATAACTATAAAGAAATAAGCATAGATTAATAATCATTTGTTAATATTCCATTTATTAAATAATTTAAGATACATTATCTGTAAAGAATTATGAAATGAAAAAACAACTTTTATTTAAAATATAGCATTATATAGCAATAAATTTAAGCATAAATTAATCCAATGCTAAATTTCATCACGCCCGTTGACCCATCCACTTTATTGCAATTCTATTTTAGAAGCATTTTTTGTAAATATTCTTTATGTAGAATTTAATGAAAGAACATTGATCAATGAAAGGAAATTGAAAATTCTTTTAAAAATTAATGCATGTTTCTCTGTATTTATAGGAGCATAAAGTTATATTACTGATCCTTTCTTTTTTTAATCAACCGTGAAATATGTTAAAAGATTTCGCAAACATGACAGTATTTTAAACGCAAATAAATTGTCTACATAAATATTATTGTTTAGTATAGCGGACGTGTTATTTTGAAATAATATGTCTGTGATCGATTTGAATCCGATCATTGGAAATTGTTGATCCAAGAAGTATTCTATCAGTATTCTATACACTTTGCAAAATACTGCTTGTCACCTGGCTTGCTCTTGTTTTTCATATCCTAATCACTCCTGATACGGAATATATAGATATCTATCATGAACAGGTTTGATCATAATTATTTCAACCTAATAAATATTCTTAATTTCTTTGGATAATTGTCTCGATGTAATCATTCTTTGCTTTACAATGGACGAACTTTTTTTAAAATAATTTGGATATTTATATGCTGTTGTTAATGTCATTTGTTTATAGTATTAGAGTATAGACATTAATGTGATGTTTCTCAATCAATAAAAATCCATCTTTACGAAAAAGATAATTAATAAAAGAAAATTTATAAATTAGGCTTTAAGAATTAAATATTTATCCGATAACAACAGATATCGATAATTAAATTGTCTCACGAAAATAATACCAATATGGTCCAAAAGAAAATTTACAGCCAAGGTTATGAGAAAATTTTTTATATAGAGACATTATATGGAAGATAACTGCGTTATCTACAATCGTGATTATGATTACTGCTCAGAAGGCTACCTACGAAAATTATAAAGTCTTTAGGGTTACTCCAACCACGATAAAACAGATGAGTGTACTTCGCCAATTAACACAATTTCGTGATAGAGTGAGTACATTATTCAGATATATGTGTAAGCACCAAAAGTCCGTACATTTTTTTTCTTTTTAAGAAGATCAGTGTCATACAAATTCATCTCAGTAAAACTTACAAATTAATTTTGTAAGCTTCATGTAATCTATCCAATACTTGTAAAATCAATTTTGCATATACACATGATAAATTATAAATTATTATACGTGAAACATAAATAAAGTGTTAAAAGAATATGTACAAATTCTTAATAACATTAAAGTTATATTTGAATTAATCGAAATTGCAAAATCAAATCTCATTTACAGTTCATATTTTGGGAAGCACCGGAGTTTATTAACGTGACAATAAATCTCATGGTAGTCCCAAACTATCTGCCGCAATTTTACGAAGTAATAACCCAAATCGGTATACCTTATCAACTTAACATTAAAAACGTCCAATCGTTAATTGATCAAACGATATCTCCCTATCGGTCATCGTTTGATTTTAAAAACTACCACACTCTGGAAGAAATCTATAATAACATAGATGAACTGGCCAAACAGTATCCTAACAAAGTAAAGGTCGTCGTGGGCGGCAAGACGTATCAGGGACGTCAGATCAAAGGCGTCGAGGTTTCCTTTAAAGCTAACAATCCCGGAATCTTCATCGAAGGAGGTATTCACGCTAAAGAGTGGATATCGCCGGCGACTGTTATGTACATTCTGCATCAATTGTTAATCAGCAATAACTCGGATATCAGAAATCTGGCTGAGAGCCACAATTGGTACATCTTTCCTTCCTTTAATCCTGATGGATATGTGTACACGCACAAGACGGTAAATCATTTACCATAGAATCACGTACTAATTTACGAATTAAAATTATTGTATGCACATGAACCGAATTTTTCTAACTGTTTTCACAGGACCGTCTATGGAGAAAGAGTCGTAAACCACAAGATCTCTTCTGCGTTGGTACAGATCTTAACAGGAACTGGAACTACAAATGGAAAAGTAAGTGCTTGTAGTTTCTGTGAACAGAGCTCCATGGTAATCAATAATGTTATTATAATTTGACACACTTTTAGCTGTTGGTGCCAGCAGTAATCCGTGCTCCAATTCTTATGCCGGTAGTAAACCGTTCTCCGAAATAGAAACGAAGAGCATGTCTGAGTATATCGAGTCTATTTCCAATAAATTCTATGCGTACATCTCATTCCACAGTTTTAAGCAACTTTTAATGTTTCCTTACGGCCACACGAAAGCTCACCTCGACAATTACAACGAATTGGTACATCTTATTGTGTATAACAATGTTGCCATTAGAAATATTTTGTATAAAAAGAAAATTATGTTTTATAGTAAATTACGAAACTTTATCTTTACTTTATCATTATTATCATATCTATCTGTGTAAATGGAATTAAATTTTATCGTATTATTAGCATAATATATGATATTGATGAATTCAAATTGTATTATTCTATTTTTGTATTTCTAGTATGCCATTGGCTTAAAAGCAATTGCAGCTCTCAAACAGAGATACGGAACTGAGTATCGGATCGGAAATATTGCCGAGACAATTTGTAAGTATAATAATTTTAAAAACATTACTGCACCCGCATACGTGTAGTTGAGTATTGTTTAATTAATAAATAAAATAGTCGCAATCCAGCATTTTCTTTATTAGAATTGTAAATTAAGATTATAAGCTAATTTTTAAGCATCTTGAGATAGAAGTAATTGCAATTTAAAGTATTATTTGTTAAAGACTGTAAATTTTATTTTAGATCTTGCTACTGGAACTACTTCAGATTACATCAAAGGTACTTATGGTAAGCGTATCGTCTATGTCTATGAATTACGCGATCGTGGTCGTTATGGCGTTTTATTGCCTCCTGATCAAATTATTCCAACTGGAGAAGAAACTCTCGACTCCCTTATAGCCATATTTAAGGAAACATGAATATCTAAGAATGCTCAAGAAATTAAAGCTCTTTAATTACTTATCATTGAATTGTAAATAATATGATGTTGCTAAGTAGTATTATATGTATAACATAGATTTTTATTTAATAAACTATTTGTATGTGTGGTATCTTATTTATAGTGTACATAGAGTATATAATCAATTGTTGTTAATAAATTTTAATTTAGTCTGAGTTATGTATGATATTTCAAAATATTCCTATGCTCGATATGAATGTATAAGATTATGCATGTGTTGCCACTTTGAAACAAAGACAGAGCTTATTCTTTTAACTTCCCAAGTTTTATTTTATTTCATTCATTTCGGTTTGCGCGCTCAAGTCGATCTTTTTTGAGCCAATGAAGCGATTAAGAGCTCGTTGATGTTGCATAATATTTCATTGATTTTACAATAAGTCAATAAAACTGATAACGCAAGACGTTTATAAAAAAAAACATAATATATAATCGTTGTATTTTAAGACAATAAGATGTGAAGATTATGAAATTAACATAGATTACTAAATGTTTTGTAAAACTATAAATTATGAATTATGTAACGAATAAAAAGTATACATATATCAGGAGTAATGAACAAACAATAAAAACAATAAAAATGACTATATATATGAATGTTTTTAAAAAAGTGAAATAATGTTACCACCTAAGCAAGTAAGATTCTATGGATATTTAGCAATAATTTACCTATTTTATTGCACTTATTTTACGGCTATTTACAAGCATTCTTTACATTGAATTAAATAAAATAAACATTGAGAAAAATATAAGAATTTAAAGAAATTACTATATAAAAAGAAATAAAAATTTCCGTTACATATATATATATATATAATTAAATATTTTATATCCATAGCAATATTTCCATTGCGAGAAAATAGTCATCATAAGATTGACGTGTACAAGTTGTAAATATGTACACAGATGGCGAATACAAGTGGTGAAATAAGAGACTTACTTATAAAAAGTACACATAAAGGTACGCTTAAATATAAAATTCTACGTCAATACGTTGATAGCGCAAATTAGTGTGATAATGCAACTTTGGTGCCGTGTGCAACTACGTATTTAAATCAATGAACATCACAATATCGGTAATTGCAAGTGCTCCCGTTTTACAAAAAGGGTAAGCCGATTTTCTTGAGGCAAAGATTATTTCTAAACCATATATCATAAGAATTGAATATTTTATTAATCAAATCACAGTTAGTATTTATCTATGAGTAGATTTAATTTGCATTTTGTAAAAATCGCAAGTTGTGATAAAAGAATACTCGTTATAATTGTGACATCGAAATATTAACGATAATTAAAATTAACATTCGCGCATTAAAATTAAAGGAAACTGTGATCATCATGTGGAAGGCAATAATATTATGTACGGTCGTGAGCCTGGTGGCCGCCGAAAAGGCTACTTTTGACAACTACAAGGTCTTTAAAATTGCTGCGACTACACAGACGCAGGCTGAGTTGCTGAATCAATTGGCAGAGGTTCCTGATGGAGTGAGTAAATATTTCATACATAAGTAAAAACAAGTAAAAATTAATTAATATATCTTGTGCAACAATCTATTTTTCTTGAGATTTAAATTAATCGTATCACCTAAAATTTAGAAAAATCAACTTTTTATAAAAAGCATAATGTACACAATTTTATAAAATTCATATAAAATTAGCTTTATCTACAAATTTATTAAATAACATTTAGAAGATATAAAACTGACAAGTAACTAACTTTTTAGACTAAAATTATATTGTTGTTAAATATATTAAATTAAACATCATTTACAGTTTTCTTTCTGGATGCCACCGTCTGTGAACAAACAAGCGGAACTTATGGTAGCCCCGCACAAGCTGCCCGAATTCTACGAAATGATGGAGCAGCTCAAAGCACCATATGAAGTTTTTATTGAGAATGTTCAGTCATTAATCGATCAGGCGGAACCCTCAATTGCATCGACGACGTTCAATTTTAGAAGCTATCACACTCTTGAGACAATTTACCAAAATCTAGATGATCTGGCCAAGCAATATCCCGACAAGGTAAAAACTATCGTTGGTGGCAAGACGTATGAGGGACGTCCGATCAAAGGCGTCAAGGTTTCCTTTAAAGCCAACAATCCCGGAATCTTCCTCGAGGGTGGCATTCACGCCAGGGAATGGATCTCACCGGCGACCGTCATGTACATCCTGCATCAAATCCTGACCAGCAGCAACCCGGAAGTCAGAAATTTAGCTGAGAGCCATGATTGGTACATTTTCCCGTCGGTCAATCCTGACGGATACGTGTACACGCACACTACGGTAGGCTTTGTTTTACAATATTGCATAAAGCATTATGTATGTGTTCACTAATCTATAAATTAAGTATAATTACATGAATATTTTTAATTTTTTTCAGAACCGACTATGGAGAAAGACACGTAAGCCGTACGGTTTTGGCTGTTATGGCAGCGACCCCAACAGGAACTGGGGCTACAAATGGAATGGTAAGAATTTGTATTATATTAGTAGAAAACTAGTCAAAAATTAAATAATATCAAGATTAAAAATCGAGATTATTTTCCGAGCTTTGAAAAGCTGATGAGATTAAAACTGAGGTCCAATGTTTCTTAATATTATTTACAGGGGCGTAGCCAGGATTTTATTTCGGGGGGGATTTTAAAAAAATTAAAATTACAGAACAACTCATAACTTTTTAATTAAATGAGATAACAATATTCGTTCAGGACATTTTCTTTAGACCTTAAAGCATTTACCATTTCATTTCTTTCTTAGCTTTTAACCTTTTATTTTCATATTTTCATATTTGGTTCCAAAATTTTGGGGGGGATTTATCCCCCTAATTCCTCCCCCTGACTACGCCACTGATTATTTACATATTGATATATAATTTGACATTTTCAGCTGGAGGCTCCAGCAGTTTCCCATGCTCTGACACCTTTGCTGGAACTGGACCGTTCTCCGATATTGAAACAAAGAGCTTGTCCGAATATATCAGTTCCATTTCCAACAAATTCTACGCGTATATTGCATTCCATAGCTACTCGCAACTATTGTTGTTCCCTTACGGTCACACAAAGGAACATCTTGATAACTACGATGACATGGTGAGTAATTTTAATTGTAAAACTAATATAGCTTTGAGAAATCCATGATAAAATAATTATGTGTAAAGCCGGTACTAAATTAATAAAATTATTGCTTTTTCTGTGTAATGCTATTATTGTTACTTTAATTATCAGTGGGATAGTACAAATCATTATATAAATTACGAGCTAATATAAACATGATTGTATATATATTGGGAGAAAACAATATTAATTCTCTCTAAAAACTTCTTAACAATTCGGATTAATAGATCCAATTTTATAACGAAACAAATTTGAAATAGTTTACGTTTATTATTATTTTGTCTTATTATTTGTAAGAAATAATGGTAGGTTATTCTAAAATAAAATTTATATGATATTTTTATTTTCAGTATGGTATTGGCATGAAATCGATTACAGCTCTTAAACAGAGATATGGAACTCAATTTAAGCTCGGAAATATTGCCGAGGCGATCTGTACGTAGAAAAAATTTCATTAATTTTGTTCCCCCTCTCCCTCTATCCTCTTTCTCTCTCCCTTCCCCCCTCTCTCTCTCTTGTTTATTATACCTAATACTTTTTAATTTTCTGAAATAATCCATTGGAGTTAAAAATCTCTTCTTTTTATTATTTTAGAAGCATAACTTGCAAAATTAATACAATCGTTATATTTGAAGTTTAAAATAATTATATATAAAAATATGTGTGATTCTTTAAATTTATTTTTATAAAATTATTTTTAGATGTTGCTTCCGGAGGTTCTATGGATTGGGTCAAAGGCACTTATGGTAAACCTGTCACCTATACTTATGAATTACGTGATCAAGGTCGTTACGGCTTTGTGTTGCCTCCCAGTCAAATTATCCCAACTGGAGAAGAGACTATGGACTCTCTCGTAGCCATGTTTAAAGAGGCAAAGGCACGTGGATATCCCAACAAATAATTAAAGCTGACTAAATTTCATATAAATATTACTATTGATAGTATATATTTATTTGATGATCTAATTTCTTCTTCAACATTGTATAATCTGTAATACAATAATAATTTTTGTTTTTAATCATGTATTTCAAATTAAAAATGAAAGATGTATAATCTGATTAATTACCATTGAATTATATATATATGTTCACTGCTAATAATATTACAGATAATTCATTCTTATTTGATAAATTATCGATTTAATTTTATGATCGATTGTCGTCAATAAATTTTAGTATTTTAATTTTATTTTTATACAATGTTTTAAATTTTGTATAATTGCTTAATATAAACGCGAAATTATATGTATGTTGCCACTATGAAAGAAAAACCATATTTTCAATCCTGAATTTTATCCAACTGTTTATTTTATTTGTATTAACTCTTTATTTGTATTAATTATTTGCTCGCTCAGATCGATCTTCTTTGAGTTTCAGCAACGCGTTCAGAAGCGATATTTTGAGTTGTATAATATCTAATTGATTTTTATAATAATATAGTTGATATTGCACATACATACAAAGATAATTATACAATTGTGTATAAAAAATACAAAGTACAATTATTAGTTTTCAGCATAAGATAATTATATGTACATAATTTTCCGTAAGGTCAGTTTGCCGATAAGCTATCTATGAAGTAAGAATATGTCTCTGTCTCACTCATGTAAAAATTGTATTGCCAGTGAAAACAATTTGTTAGAAAATGAAATTTCATGTAGCTACAGAAATAAGCATTGACTTTATAGACATTTAGTGGTAATTTTTTTGTTGTTCTGTAACAAAAGCTATTTTTATTATTACTACTAATACTGCTACCATTGCTTACGCAAATAGAACATTCCGTAATTTAAACCAACTCTTAAATACATTTAAATTAAATTTTATAATCCTAGTAATTTCGAGCGTAAAAAAATAATAGATGTAAGATTTATGACAGACACAGGAAAATGTGAATTTTAATTATAAAAGATATATATTTGCATTGTATAATACATGTTTATATATGCAATAACGGAAACTACTGGACAGTTAAATATAAAAATCTGCTCTGACATTTTGATAGCAGAATGACAAATTATTGCGATAGTGCAATTTTGGTGCCGTGTGTAACTCTGTATTTAAATGCAATGAACGTCACAATATCGGTAATCGCAAGTGCTCCTGTTTTACGAAAAGGTAAGCCGATATCCTCGAAAAAGATCGAAAAATTAAAAGATTAGAAGATTAAAAAATCATAAGAATTAAGTATCTCATTGATCAATTCAAAATTAAAATTTATCCACTAGTAAGTCTAGCTTACAAGCTGTCTTGCTAAGCTGTTTTACAAGAAATGCAAGTCTTGGTACGATAAAAAATTTACGATAATGGTGATAATTATAGATTAAAATTGAATTAATGTATAACACCACGAATTAAAATTAATGAAGGGAAATACGGTGACAGTATCATCATGTGGAGGACAATAATATTATATACAGTTATCGGCTTGATATCTTCCGAGAAAACTACTTTTCACAATTACAAGGTCTTCAGAATTACTCCGACTACAAAGACGCATGTTGAATTACTGCGCCAGTTGAACGAAATTTCTAATGAAGTAAGTAAAAATTGCAGCTTAAATAATAAATGAAAATAATAAAGCAAAATATAAAAATAATATAGGGACAAAAACTGTCAAAAATTTGTTTCTCGAAGTAATAAATCACTGATGAATCATTGATTACATTAAAATTGCAGAATCAGTTTCACACCATTTACATAATGTAATCGGAACTCATGAAGTTTTACAAGTTTAAAGTTTGTTTATTAAATAATATTTAGAAATTGAAACTAACAAACATATAATCAAGAGAATTTATCAGACTAAAATTAAATGGCTATTAAACATATAAAATTAAACATTATTTATAGTTTACCTTCTGGAAAGAACCAACTTTCGTGAACACTGAAGCGGATCTAATGATAGCCCCGCATAAACTGCCCATATTTCACAAACTAATGGCTCAGATTAAAGCACCTTATCAAATTTATGTTGAGAACGTTCAGACATTGGTCGATCAAACAATATCTAGAAATGGATCGACATCATTCGATTTTGAAAACTACCACACTCTCTGGGAAATCTACAAGAACCTGGATGACCTGGCCAAACAATATCCCACCAAAGTAAAAGTCGTTGTGGGAGGCAGGACCTATGAGGGACGTCAGATCAAAGGCGTCAAGATTTCCTTTAAAGATAACAATCCCGGAATCTTTCTCGAAGGTGGTAATCACGCCAGGGAGTGGATTTCCCCGGCGACTGTCATGTATATTCTGCATCAATTGCTGACCAGCACAGACCCGGACATCAAAGCTTTGGCTGAAAGTCACGATTGGTATATCTTCCCCGTATTTAATCCCGACGGATATGTGTACACACATACCACTGTAAGCTTTATTTTGACTAACATAATATAACAATAACACTACATAACACATTGTTTATCAATTTATAAAAAAATTATAATTATCTACATCTTAAAAAGAATTTTTTTTTCTATCATTTTCAGAACCGAATGTGGAGGAAGACACGTGAGCCGCACGGTCCATTCTGCAGAGGTAGCGATCCCAATAGAAATTGGGATTACAAATGGAAAAGTAAGCGTTTGTACTTTTTGTTAACAGAAGATCACAATGATAGAAAATAAACAATTATTAAAAATCCATATTATTTTAAAAACTAGAGATCTGATGGAATTACAGTTAATTTAATATTTATTAGCATTATTGTGTTTTGATTAACTATTACATTCGTAGCTGGAGGTTCTAGCAGTTTCCCGTGTTCCGAAATCTATGCCGGAAGTGCACCGTTCTCCAATATAGAAACGAAGAGCATGTCCGAATATATCCGATCCATTTCTGGCAAATTCTACGCATACATCTCATTTCATAGTTATTCACAGCTTTTGATGTACCCTTACGGCTACACAACGGTTCATCTTAAGAACTACGAAGATTTGGTGAGTGATTTTAATTGTAAAACAACATATAGTTCTTGTAAAATCATGATAATGAAATTATGAATAAAAAATGGCATTAAATTAATAAAACAATTACTGTTTTCTTCGTAATACTGCTATTATTATATATACTATATCTATTAGTGAGACTGTGCAATTCATCATTACGAGTCAATGCGAAAGTCTTCGATTAAATATTGATAAGAAAATCAATATTATCAATTCTCTCTACATACTTATTAACAAGCATAATTGATCTGATTCTTTGATATAATTCACATTTAGGGCAATCAAGTTTATCATTATTTCGTTAGTAAGATTAATCATTCTCTAAAGTTTATATAATCTTTACGATTTCAGTATGCTATTGGTTCGAAATCGGTTGCAGCTCTCAAAAAGAGATACGGAACTAAATATCGAGTTGGAGAAATTGCCGAGATAGTTTGTAAGTAAAGAAATTTTAATTTATTTTACTTTCCTTTCTCTCTTTTTTTCGTTTTTCTTTATCTATCATATTCTCAAGCAATTTTTAGTTATCTTAAATGATTTGCTATAGTTAAGAATGTGTGTGTGTGTGTGTGTGTGTGTGTGTGTGTGTGTGTGTGTGTGTGTGTACCTTCTTCTTCATTATTTTAAAAATGTAATCTGCTAATTTGATAGTTGCATTGCGATATTAACATAATTCCTTATAAAAACATTATTTTTTAAACTTATTCTTGTACAATCACTTTTAGACCTGGCTAGTGGAAGTACTGTGGATTATATCAAAGGCGTTTATGATAAACCTATCGTCTACGTCTACGAGTTGCGTGATCAAGGTCGTTATGGCTTCTTGCTGCCTCCTGAACAGATTATCCCAACTGGAAAAGAAACCTTGGACTCTCTTATAGTCATGTTTGAAGAGGCAAAGGCACTCGGATATCCCAAAGATATTTAAAACTGACTAAATTTATTGCAAATATTCTTATGAATATTCTTTTATTTAACACATTTTTATTAGATTAATTTGCCATATTATTTTGTAATCAGTTGATAACAATAAACTTTGACAATTTGCTTTTTGTCTGCGCAGGTTTCATATTTCCTATGCTTTTTCTCGTTTACGTAATTGAAATTATTTATATGTATATAACCATCCTAGAAGAAAAACTAAAGCTTATTTTACAGTATTAATTTTACATACTTAATCTTGAATTAATTAAATTAAATTAATTTTATTTATTTACATTAATGACTTGCTTGTTTAAATTAGCTTTCATCGGCGCGATAAATACTTGCGATGCGATTAAAAGCGGTGCTATCGATCGCGTAGATATCGACGAAGATAAGATGATGAAGCTGATAATGCGCGCATCTTTGTAAAAATATAAATATACATATAATAGTTACTTATAAATACAAACTAAACCCGTTTTTTAATACAGTAAGATTACATAAATTTATATACATAAAAATAAGGATAGTTTCAATAGTTATTCGTCGATAATCTGCCAAAAAAACGACGATAAAGCATGAGATTCTTTTGGACTAATTTGATAAACATGTGGTAAAACCCGGTATGATCTCTCTTCAGTAGATCTATCAACGTGATTTCTTCTTTCAAATGATGTGGCTGATATTTGTTGGTGTCGTGTGCATACAATGCTTCAATATAATGAACGGGCAACGCGGCAATGTTCACAAATACTCCGTAAAAGGTAAGCCGCGCACATGTGCATATCTCATTAAAAGAAATAATTTCTAAATTAAATAATAACAATTAAATAATCCGTTATTTAATCTATGACAATATTTATTGACATGTAAATTTAAATTATTCTGTAAAAATCGCACCTTCTCATAAAATTAAGGATATATTTATAATTATAGACTGATAATTAATTCACGCATTAAAATGTACAGAATCATCATGAAGAAGATAATAGTGTTGTGTGCAATCGTGTGCTTAGCAGCCGCCCAAAAGGCTACTTTTAACAACTACAAGGTCTTCAGAATTATTCCTACTACAGAAGCACAAGTTAATAAATTACATCAGCTGGAAGAGGTTCTTGATGGAGTAAGTAAATTTCTTCAAATACAAATATAAGCGTAGAAAGTACAGTATTCGTATAGAATTTTATTTAATCTTAAAGAAATTAGTATTACCCAAACTCATTTACTTATTTAAAACCTTTTTTCTTCTTCTTCTTCTTCTCATGCTTATCCATCAATGGATGTTCGCGACCACATTTTCCATTTCCTGTCGGTCCATTGCTGTGTGTATCAAGCTTTCCACTGTGCGTAATCCGGTCCATTGTCTTATATTGCGTAGCCACGACATCTTCTTTTGTCCCATTCCTCTTCTCCCCTCAATCTTTCCCTTAACAATCAATTGCAGCATTCGGTATCTTGCGCCGCGCATAATGTGTCCCAGGTATGCAGTCTTTCTCTTTTTTATTACAGTCAATATCTCTCGACCTTTGTTCATTCGTCTCAAGACTTCCTCGTTGATTATCCTTGTCGTCCACGGTATCTTGAGGATTCTGTGATAGATCCACATCTCAAAGACCTCTATCTTGTTCATTGTGATCACCTTTAATGTCCAGTTCTCCACTCCATATAAAAGCACCGACCATTTCACCGTAGCATTTCACAAATCTTCCTCTAAGATTGAGATCAAAGTCTGTGTTGGTAAAAACTTTTTTGAGTCTTGTAAATGCTCCCCGGGCGATCTCATGCAGCATTTTATTTCCATGTCTGATGACCAGTCCTCACAAAGCCATGTTCTAAGATATTTGAATTTGCTCATCCGCTCTATTGGCGAGTCCTCAAATATTAGGCTAGCGTCTCTAAATGTGTCTGGTTCTCGGGTAACAATTAGGAATTTCGTTTTCTTGATGTTAAGACCCATGTTTTTACTATGTTCTCCTACGGTGTTAAGAAGTTGTTGGAAATTATTTATGTTGTCGGCAATCAACACCGTGTCATCTGTATAACAAATGTTATTGATCCATACCCCATTGACTTTTATGCCCTTTTCAATATCTTCAAGTGCTTCCCGAAAGATGCTCTTAGAGTAAAGATTGAATAAGAGAAGTATGTGAAAGAACACATCCTTGTCTGACTCCCCTGCAGATCTTTACCGATTCAGAGATCTCACTATCGACTTTAAGGGGTAATACTGGTGTAGTCTCTATAACTTTGCTTAAAAAATTTTTTCGTTATTGGACCAATTGCACCTTACTTTTAAGATCCTAAATGTATGATTTAAAGCTGAAAAAAACTGATTTTTTCGATCCTCTACACTGCTGTTACCCCTTAATCTAGGCTGTTTGATTCCAATATAAGTTCTCTATGCAACGGATGTCTCTTTGATCAATATCCGTTCCTCTCAGGGCATCCATGAGTTTGTGATATTATACTCTATCGAAGGCCTCCTCATAGTCTATAAAGCACAAGCACACATTCTTTCTCTGATCGTAATAATTTTGCACTAACATTTGTGTTGCGACTATTGCTTCCCTTGTGCCTAGACCCTGCCGGAATCCAAATTGTGAGCCACTAATGGTCCTCTCACATTTCCTAAATATTCTTTGATGTAATATTTTGAGAAATATTTTTAGTGTATGACTCATGAGGCTGATAAGCCTATGATCCTCACATCTCTTTGCATTGTTCGTTTTTGGTAGAGGAACAAAAGTCGATGACAGCCACTGGGCAGGATAAAACCCGTATTATATATTCTATTAAATAGCTTGTGAAGGGCTGCTATGCCTCTTTCGTCCAGGAGTTTAAGGAGTTCTGATGAAATCTCGTCCGGACCGGCCGCTTTATTGTTTTTGGAAGCATGTATACCCTACTGAAAAATTTTTATTGAGATCACAATTGAGAATAAAATTTTTATTGAGATCACAATTGAGAACATAATTGAGAACAAAATTTTTATTGAGATCATAATTGAGAATAAGGATTTTCAGTAGGGTGGTTTTCTTTATTTCTTTCTTTGTGATTAAAAATCCTGTTAAATCATTATCTTCATTATTCGATCTCTCGTCCGAAAAACGATTTCTTATAGTTTTCCCAAATTATTTTTTTTTCCTAGATGTCACAGGCCGTTTCGTTGTTTTCATTGACTATCATAGAGAAATTTTTTCCTCTGTGTATTTCAGCTATTTCCTTTAGCTTCTTATGTAAGTTGAAGTCATCGTGCAAAGCTTGCAATTTTTCAATTTCCTCACACTCCCGCTTTAACCACTCGTTCTTCGCCATTCTGATCTTATTGTTAGCTCTTATCAGTCCTTGAATATGTTCACAGCCGTTATGGTCTGCGCGGTTCTTGTAATTTCGACGATCATCCATCAATAAAAGAATTTTATCCGTCATCCAGTCCTGTCTCCGACCTTTTGTCTGATAACCTATTTTATTTTTTGCAGTGTTTATCATGATATCCTTCATCTTTTCCCATACACAAGTTAGGTTAAAACTTTTACTAAATTATTTTTACAATATATTTAATTAATATAAAAATTGATTTCAGAAATTTTAATTTTTATTTAAATAATCAATTTAATTAATCAAAGTTAATAAAATTATAATCAAATTTAAAAAATCTGCAATTTTTTAGTATTTCTCTATAAGATAAGAATTATAATTTTTAAATTAAAATTTTTACAAGCATATAAAACTAAACGTATATCGTTTTCAGTTCTCGTTCTGGGAAGCACCTAGTTTTATAGGCAGAAATGTGGATCTCATGGTGGCTCCACACAAGTTGCCCGAATTTTACGAAACGATGACTCAGATCGGAATATCTTATCAAATTTATATCCAGGATGTCCAAAGGTTGATTGACGAAACGACGCCTACGACTCAATCAACCTCATTCGATTTCAATAACTATCATACCCTTGAGAAAATTTATAAAAATCTGGATGACCTGGCCAACCAATATCCCGATAAAGTGCAAATTGTTGTGGGCGGCAGATCCTACGAAGGCCGCCAAATCAAAGGCGTCAAGGTTTCCTTTAAAGCCAACAACCCCGGAATTTTCATCGAGGGTGGCATTCACGCCAGGGAATGGATCTCGCCGGCAACTGTCATGTATATTCTTCATCAACTGCTAACCAGCAATGACCCGGACGTCAGAGAGTTGGCTGAGAGACACGATTGGTATATCTTCCCTTCGTTCAATCCCGATGGATACGCGTACACGCACACCACGGTAAATTTTTTGTTGTATTATTACATAGCGTCTACTAATCGTAAGTTATGAATTATACACGAATACATAAGCCAAAATCTTTCAATTGTTTTCAGAATCGATTATGGAGAAAAACACGTAAACCGTACGGCATCTGCGTTGGAGCTGACGCCAACAGAAACTGGGACTACAAGTGGGTGTGTAAGTACTACTATAATATCCCGAGCAGGGAATTATAACAAACAAAGTTATCATAATATTATAATAGTCAAAAGTTTGTATAAAAGTTATGATCTAATGTTTATTTTACGTTATTACAATTCGCTATTTCTAATATTTATTTTACATTATTATAATTCGCTATTTCCAGCTAAAGGCTTTACCGCTATACCGTGTTCCGATCTATATGCGGGAAGTAAGCCGTTTTCCGAGATAGAGACGAAGAGTATGTCCGAGTATATCAAGTCTATTTCCGACAAATTCTACGCATACATCTCATTCCACAGTTATTCGCAACTTTTGATGCATCCTTACGGTTATACAAAACAACATCTTGATAATTACGAAGATTTGGTAAGAAATTATATTAATAAAAAATATAATTTTAAAAAATATTGATAATGGCAAAAAAATAACTTGGAAAATAATATATTAATTATTATCTTTATATTATTATCACGATATGCAAATCATTATTTATAATAAATCATATATACAATGCAACAACTTTATTATATTATTATGTTATTTTATACTTATATAATATTTTAGACTTAATCGTACACGGAAAAAACGATAAGGTTGCCACAACCACAATAATAGTAA
>NJRP01000006.1:1223823-1254152 GCA_003063835.1 Aphaenogaster floridana
CAAAATGACTATGAAATCATGTAAACAGATGTTCCACGAATTTTTTTAGATATTTTAAATTACTCTAAAGTGAGGAAAATAGCGTCGGACGCATAAAGTCCACGTATTCAGTGGAAAGGTGTCGAAAAAACGTATTCAGTCGGAGGGTTAATATAACTATGTTAATATTACCCAGTCAGAAAGGTGACGTCGATTTAACGTTAATTGGACGTCGAAGAGGTTGACAGCTGGTTAAGTCGAATTAATCGACGTCTTCGACGTCGAATTACGGTTGATCGACTAACTTTTGACTGCATATACAGTTGACCCGACGTCGAATCAATGTTGAAGGTTGAAGATTCGATGATATTTGATACGATTTCGACGTAGAAACAACCAAAATTTCAACTTATTTCGACATCATTATCGACATTGATTCGACGTCGGGTTAACCGTACATTTTTCACTGGGTACTGTTATGATTTATATAGAATCTCTTTACCTTCCTCATCAATCGTATTTTTAGTCGCCTCGGGATTTTTATAATAACCAGTCATTATGGATGGAAGTTTTATCCATATTTCTCCGGACTGATTCGGATCAAGTACTTTCCCGCTTTCTGGGTCTACGATCTTTATTTGCACATTGTTGGCTATTACCCCGCCAGATCCGTTCTTGTAATTTGGTAATTGCAACGTTGCGATACCACCGAGTTCCGTCATCCCTAGAAACATAAAGCATAATTTTACAACATATATTAATATGTACTAATGTTTTATCGCATTAACGATGATTACCGTAACAATTCAATATCTGGACATGTGATAAGATACGTCTCAGTTCTTCCTGCACTTTTAGTTTAATTGCTGCACCACTGGTTAATATGACATTTAAAGATGATAATGAATATTTCTTTATGTAACCCGACTGGAGCAATCGACTGACCATGCTCGAACTAAGGAAAACACTTTGTATCTAGATAATAAAATATATATATATATAATTTTTATTAAAATAAAATAAAAAGGCTCAAATGATTATAAAATCACTAATAAAAAATCGGGCTATGAGCCGTGACAGGGTGTAAGTGTCAGTAAAATTTATTGATAATAAACAGACGTTTCGGTCTTACATTTTCAATGTAAAAAATTGAATCAATACTAACTGAACATACAAAAAGGAACGTTAAAAAGCAAATTAACAATTTAAAAGTAAGATATACGAAGGACCGACAGAAATATATAAAGTAAAGATATTGAAGAGTAGTATCTTTACTTTATATATTTCTGTCGGTCCTTCGTATATCTTACTTTTAAATTGTTAATTTGCTTTTTAACGTTCCTTTTTGTATGTTCAGTTAGTATTGATTCAATTTTTTACATTGAAAATGGTCTAATGTAAGACCGAAACGTCTGTTTATTATCAATAAATTTTACTGACACTTACACCCTATCACGGCTCATAGCCCGATTTTTTATTAGTGATTTTTATAATTTTATAATTTTTTATAATTTTTATAATTTTTATTATTTTTTAAAATAATTATTTTTGAACACAATAATAATTATTAGGATAATTTTTTAAAATAATTATTTTTGAATTCCGTACACTGAAAAAAAGGCTTGGTGAAATAGTTTCAACTAAACGATTTTAGTGATTATGACGAAATATTTGTTAACATTAACCAAATTTGTTAACATTAACCAAATTATTTCGTCATAATCACTAAAATCGTTTAGTTGAAGCTATTTCACCAAGCCTTGGTTATTATAACCAAGCCTTTTTTTCAGTGTATTATGCCCAGATATAAAAACCCGGTACATGTAAATGTAAAATTAATTATACAATTTATAATATCATTGATTACAATATATTCCAATATATTCTTTCTTACTTACAATTTACACTTATCTTGATTACAAGATGTTAACATGTAATTCACTTAATTTCTTAAAATGCAATTTATTATTCACAAATGCATCTCAGACGACAAGTTTTGATAAAAAATTAATAGTATTATAATAGTAGCAAATTTATTACCGTAAATTATTATCTTAAATTGTAAATTACAATTTGACTGAAAAAAGTAAACTCAATTTCCTCATAGGATTCGTGAGAGAGTAAAAGTTCAATTATCGCGATTAGTTACAAGACTTATCTACAGCAGGAAGACTATATCAGCGCGATAATATATCTGAGTTATCACACTTTTTAAACAGAATACCTTAAAAATTAAAGTTTTCACTTCAATTATTACATAAAAGAAACTTTATAGATAAAATAATATTACCTTATATTTCTCGATCAATCGGCAAGTCATCTCTTCATCAAATTCCGGGTAGATAATTGCTTTGGTGCTTTGCACGATCCCATTAAAGTTCATTATTATTCCAGTCACCCAATAAAGAGTAGAGTACCAAAGTGATGGCACGTTGGCCAAATTCAAGTTGTTTTCTTGGCAGAGAATTATCATAGAATAGTTAGATAGTTCGACGCCCTTCGGCATCCCCGTGGTGCCCGACGAGTGCATGATGCACGCTGTTTTTTTAATATCGTCAAGCTCGACATAACGGAAATTTGCCACTTCCTCATCGTTACAATTGTTCAGGATATCGGAAAATGAAATCGCATCAATATGTTTGCCGAAAACCACTACCGTGGGATTGCGATTTTGCTCTTTCATCGCTCTCAAAACGACATCCACGGATTTCTCGCTGCAGAAAATCATCTTCGGTGTGGTCATTTGCAAAATGTGTAGCGTAGTTTCTGATAACAAATAAATAATAAAAAGATATACTAACTAACTTTGCTAAATATATAACCGTATATACAGGGTGTCCCATTTTAATCTATTACTCCGATTAAAACGGTTATTTATAAATTTACAAAAAAATGTTTCAAACAAAAGTTATAGGATTTCAAGGGGGACATCTTATGATGGACATATGTTTTTTCTAGGTGGAGGTGTTACTGAGATTTCAAGGTCACATTTGTTTTTTTAAATGGAATTATATGATTTTTTAAATATAATATAATGCCTCTAGTTATTTTGTATATAAAAGTATTAAGGTAAGGTTATCAAAAAATCAATAGTTTGAGAAATATTTTATATTTCATTCTGGTATATTTTGACATGAAATATAAAATATCTTGTAAACTATTCATTTTTTGATAATCATACCTTAATATTTTTATGTACAGAGTAATGGGATGAATCAATTGGTGTAAAGAAAACACATACTTGCTTTTAAAAAAAATTATAGAACTTGTAATGTGCAGTTATATACTTTTTTGAAAAGCAACCATGTGTTTTCCTCACATCAATTGATTTATCCCACTATTCTACGCATAAAAGTATTAAGGTACAATTATCAAAAAACGAATAGTTTACAAGATATTTTATATTTCATGTCAAAATATACCAGAATTAAATATAAAATATCTCGCAAACTATTGATTTTTTGATAACCTTACCTTAATATTTTTATATACCACATAACTAAAGGCATTATATTATATTTGAAAAATCATATGATTCCATTTAAAAAACAAAGGTGACCTTGAAATCTCAGTAATACCTCCACCTAGAAAAACATATGTCCATCATAAGATGTCCCCTTAGAAATCCTATAACTTTTGTTTGAAACATTTTTTTGTAAATTTATAAATAACCGTTTTAATCGGAATGATAGATTAAAATGGGACACCGTGTATAATCGTAGTCAAATTACGTTTAGTTAACGCAAAATATAAATACATTAAATTATCGTTATCGGAAATGTATTATTTCTAATCCACTAATTTAAATGAATGTTGGATTTGATAATTATTAATTGCGAAAGAACTTACGTAAGTTCATGTCCTCGTTCCACGGATTAAAAATCGCATTGACGTAAGCTGCTGAAAGACAGGGCACAATGGTATTGAGATGATTACCCGTGCATATACTGATAACGTCATCGGATTTAATTCCTTGTTTTTGCAACCACAAAGCGCATTTCACAATT
Organism: Aphaenogaster floridana; assembly: GCA_003063835.1. Taxonomy (NCBI): domain Eukaryota; kingdom Metazoa; phylum Arthropoda; class Insecta; order Hymenoptera; family Formicidae; genus Aphaenogaster; species Aphaenogaster floridana. The sequence goes on from NJRP01000006.1 coordinate 1,227,810, forward strand.
TTATTTTGCAGCTCCGCGTATGTGACCGTTTCTTCAGTGCGAGCGTCCAACTGCACAAGATTATTATAAAAAGTATTTCAAATCATAGGTGGTACACTCATGTCATTATCACTATAAAGCATATCACTATAAAGCATATCATATATTTTCTAAATGTCGCGTATAAACATTGACTCACGCGTGCAATTTTATCCCCATTGCGTTTAATGCTAGCCCACATCACTTCTCCCAAACTCTTGTATTTATTTAAATTACGCTTCTCTCGCCCCTTGTAAACGCCATTTTCCAAGGTGAAATACTGTAAACAACATATAAATTAGATTGTTTCAAACGCAATGCTTTTGCGTTGTGTCTTTAAACTATGTGTTTCCCGTGAATCATATAATTATTTTAGATATAATATGAAAAGATTAGCCACTGCAAAAATTGACTATACATTTATTTTAGCAATTACCTTCGAATTATTTTCAACCATTTCGCCAAAATATCCAAGTCTCAGTTCGTAAATGTGGGATCCTGAACGCAATCCAATAATATCTCTTTACAATACTGCGTCATAAATAGATCGTTTCATAATTGTTCTAAATAAACTAACTAAAATCTATTATATATAAAGAGACATATGAATTAAATACATATAAAGAAATAAATAGATTTCTCTTCGAGAATCGAGAAAAAGTAAGACTGATGTACTGCTCAATATTATTTTCAATATTTATGAACTTTCCGCTTTAGCAAAAAAGAAATATTTACTAAAACACTGTATATTTTAAATAAATAAATAAGGTTAAAGCTCTCAAGATGTACAATCTCAAATATTAATGGTGCGTTTCACTTAACGACCGCAACGCCCGCTTGCACTATCTGTCTTTATTTACCTTCAGACGAACAACAAAGATGAAATGATCCCGCGAGCGTTGCGGTCGTTAAGTGGAACGCACCCTAAAAAGTATAAAACAAAACAAATGAGAGCTAGCGCCGTTGGTAGAGCGAAAAAATAATTCACAATTAAATATAATATTAATAAGTTTATAAAATTAACAAACGTTTCGGCCTACTGTATATTTTATTAGTTACTATATGTATAAATAGCAATACAATTGTTTTAACATTAGTTTTATTTATCGATAATAGTTGAATCTGCAAATTAATTCAAGAATATTAAATTTTATACGTTATTAAAATGACAGTTTTGTTTTATGATTTTTTATTTTCAATCAATTATTTAAATGTTAATTTCATTGTAAGAATTTTACGTAATATTTTCGTAACAAAAAAGAATTATATTGTAGCAGTTCGCCTTGAAATCGATTGCGCATCATTTTAGAGCAAGAACTGAATAGTAATGAAACAATTAATGAAGTATTTTATATTTCAATATCTCTCCTCTTAAAAAGCAATAAAAAAATAACATTTTGATATTATTATTTACTTTCTCTGACAATTGTGTATAATATATCTATATATAACAGAAAGGATTTTAAAATATATTCAGGTCGTGAATAAAAAAATAGATAAAAAGAGATAAAAAGATAAAAATAGATAAAAATAGATAAAAATAGACTAAAAAGTAACAACTAAAAAGCTATCATTACACACGTGCAGTAGATAATTGTAAATAACGATGTATAAAGCATACAGATAGAAGAACAACAGAATATCATGTTTACATATAAAAGAAATTTGAACTTAATAAAATTTAAACAGAAAATACACAATACCTTTGATTGCAAATGTCAAAATGTATTCAGTGTGCAATGGGAAAAAATGCTGAAATTTGAACAAAAATCAATAACGTTGATTGCAAGGAAAAGATTTCGTGCTTGGTGGACGGAGAAATTTTCCACTATGCGAAGACTATCCTTTCCAATCAAGTATCATCAGACAAGTGAAGAATAGTGCACATGTGAACGTTGTTAAAAGCAGACTGACTAGTATCGCGCATATATTTCTAGATATTTATAACATCCTTCTCATGTAAATGATAAACCTGCATCAATCATAAATTTTGTTATGTCACTGTGTTTATTACATATCAGTCGTAATGTTGATTAAACGTAATAAATGTCGATCTATCATTCGACGTTTTCTCACATTATCTTAAGAAAACAAGGAAAAATTCCTGATAACGGAATATATCTATTTTTAATGTTATATCATTTGATATATGTCCTATTTCAGAATTTAACGAATCCTGATCACATCTTTAGTTTTATAAGTTGTCACAATATTTAATTTATATATTTTTTTTACAAATACTAAAATATTAATATTTTTTTATGCCCGCTAAAAATATAATATTGATGAAAAGTCTCACACCTCTCTAAAGCTTATTTCTTGAAATTTTTGAGACTTCTAATATTTATAACTTACCCAGTAAGCAAAATGATAGCAGCAAATTAGATCAGAACATGTTAGCAGACTGGCATCAACTGCGTTTACATTCAGCTTAGATAAATTCTGCCAACAGACTCTGCTCACGTAATCAGACAGCAAATTGGCAGAAATTGCTGCAGAAATTGAGCAGACCGATTTTACAGCTATTTAGATTGTGACGTCATTGATATTGAAATACTTAAAAATAATGTTTCTATCATTTTTCTATTTTTTTTTAAGAGAATAATTATAAATTGTTTTATTAATAGAAATTAATGTATTTTACATTAAAGCCTAAGGCCCTGCGCACAATGAAGGAATATTAGATATTAGGAATAGGAATTAAAATTTTAGAATCAGTGAATATTTAACGTAACGCGCACAATGGATATTAATAAGATATAAGACATAAATGTGTTATACGAAATACAATATAACTTATTATTTATCTATAGTGTTCATTGAGGAAATATCCCACACAACATAAGTTGAGAATATTCTAAAGATATCAAAAAAGTATATATCGTGGTTTTTGTTCTCTGTAGCAAAATCAGTGACTATTTTTCAAGTTAACTATACTCGTTAGCTATCTTAGTAAATTGACATAATCATGCTTCGTACTAGGTGCATGCATAAATGATACATGAATAAATACATATTTGAATTTTGATTATATAGACTTTGGTTATCTAGAGAGTTCGACAAATTTTACATGCGAGAAACGAATATTACCTAGCAGAAGTCCTCCAATTATTGTATTCGCGGTCACTTCGACCAACTCCGATTAACTTTAATCAACAATTAACTCAATCGGCAACGTTGCCAATAGCAAGACTTCTAACTCATATGTCGTCTTTAACTTAAATTTTTCGGTACATGATATACTTATTGTACTATATAAATTCTTTCTAATAGCATATTTTAAAACTATATTTCGATATTTTTTAAATCTTTGTTAAAATGATTATCATCAAAAATAGATTATATAGAAAGAATAAAAGAACTTTCCGTCTTGTTCTAATAACAAACTGTGTTTTATTTTCCACGTTGACAACTCTGCTAATTGAGTTAATCGTCGATTAAAGTTAATCGAAGTTGATTGAAGTGACCGTGACAGTACAGATCCTGCTCGGTTTTTGCCAACAATCAGCCGTCAAATTGCATTGTACAAATCCTGCTTGGTTTTTGCAATCAATCTGCCATTAGATTATGTCAGCAGACTCTGCTCTATTTCTGCTACCAATCTGCTGTATGTCAGCAGATTACTCATAGTATGTCAGTAGGCTTTGTCATATTTCTGACGACAGTTTACCGGCATCATCAGATATTACAGATTCTGTGTGAAATTTGTTGTTTTTCAGCCATCAAAAATTGGTAGCATACTCTACTCAAAATCTGTCTCTGCAGATTGAACTATTTGGATAAAAAAATCAAATTTTAAAATAAGAAAAATATATTGTATGTATAGAATACATGTAAAAATAAAGAAATTATACAATTGACGCATTTATTATGAGATATTTATGTGCATGCACGATTGAATGTAGAATTAAATTCGTCTTGTAAGTGAAATATAATAGGCATTACAAAACATGCATTTTAATAAACATGATAAGAACAAGTACATAGGACATTATCTAATAAGAACAAATCTTAATTATCAGATATATGAAATATTAATGTATAAACTATGTGCGTATAATTATTGATTCATTAATATTAATTTTCGTCAGGATAATATTATGTTAAAATTTATAGAACAGGAAGTTTTTGCAAGCATATTTATTTGAAATGATACGCTTTTACTCTCAAACTAAATTAAGATTTTTTTCTTAAGTGCTTTCTGATTGTTTCAAACGAAAGTTTCAATAAGAGTAACACAACAGTGACGGTTTTTAGATTAGAAGTAAGCTGAGATATTTTAGTTTAAAATCCCGAATTACCAAGTTTTACGTAAAATAAAAAGTTTTACGTAAAAAAGATTCTCCAAATGTCAGTCTCATCTTTAAATCCGTTAAATGGCACCACGAGACGCCTCGCAGTGATGTATTGAGAGTGTACGAGCGAAAGAGCAAAAGAGCGAGCGAGATAGCGAAGGAGTAAGCGAGAGAGCAAAAGAGCGAGTGAGAGACCGAAAGAGTGAAAGAACGAGCGAGATAGCGCGCATTGCTTTTTTTCCGCGCGTCTGATTGGCGGTCGACGACGTCGTTGAGTTTCGCAACAAATTTCGCGGGGATATTACAAGAAAATACTCTGAACACAGTTCTCTAATACTTATTATTCAGATAGGAAAAGTAGGAAGCGCAACCAGTAGATGAATAATATTTTTAAATTTTTCGTGCACGGTAAAGTAAACAAAGACTGTATCCGTTTCTCTACTTCGTGTGTATATGACAAAATTTCTTTAATTCTTCTACGATAAGTGTATCAATAATTTCTCTCTCAAAGTACATTACATGCATCCTACGGATACGATTTTTTAGAGTTTCATGTTTTTTTTCGATTAGGAATATATAAATCCGATAACCGTATGTATATAATTTCTAACACCTGTAGAAAACAGTAAAGGCCCATACAGCACAGAAATTGCAGCAACATTGCAGCAACATTTCGGCAATATTGCAATATTACTGCAATGTTACTGCAATGTTGCTGCAATTTCTGTGCTGTATGGGTAGCAACCTTTACTGTTTGATACACTTATCGTACAAGAATTAAAGAAACTTTTCTCTACACACACGAAGTAGAGAAACGGGTAGAGTTTTTGTTTACTTTATCGTGCACGAAAAACTTAAAAAAATTATTCATCTACTAGTTGTGCTTCTTACTTTTGCTACCTGGGTATATGTATCAATAGAGGATCGTGTCATACATGTCTTTATTAAATATAATAGTAGTTTTGTCTTGTATTTTTTGTAGCAACAAATAAGTATATTTCATTCGTCCAAAACTAACTTTTTCAAAAAAGGTAAAAAAGTGTGTTCCGTACAAAGAACTATAAAAAAAATTTTTTTGTATTATTATATTTGATCTTATATAATTCCATTTGTATTTTCTATAATTAATATGTAATTAAAAATCAAAATAAATAACCTTACTATGATAATAATTGAAGATTATTCCATTAATGTACTGTATAGTTATAATGTGCGAAGTAGTTCTTGCAAAAAAATTGGGAAGAAATGATACATATTAAACGACAGAGGAATAGTATTAATTTACAAACAGATACAGAACTCTTAGACCAGGCCTATATTGTCTTTCTCAACAACATTTGATGATCTTTACACATATACTATCTTTCTTAAGAGGAAAACTCTCTCAATTGGGTAAAAAAATCAATTTTCTTTTTTTGCATTTTTTTAAAGAATTATATTTCAAGAATACCCAGTTAAAATAATATGGCGAAATTGTAAAAATTGACGTAGTTACGAGAAGTTGTAGCGGCCGCCATCCAGGTGCAAAATGATCCCGCGCGGCCCGCCTGTGACGAGCGCGTCGACCCTCGTACGATTTTCAGGGATTTTCGGAGCAAACAGCTGCTTGCTCCAGCTGTTTGTTTACTTTCTGCTTTGGTAACGGACGGACGCAAAATGCCTAAGAAAACGGGAAGACAATCGAACGATCGCCCTGGACGGTCTAGAAAAAGAAAATTTTTTAACAATCTATTCACTAGTGAACAGGAAACGGATTTTACAAATGCTTCAGCTCAAAGGTTGAAGAAATCCGACGATGACGAAATAATAATCAATGCCACGCACGGTTATCGAATTTTGCATTTTGTTTCCGTTTTTACTGCGCTCAGTCAAATGGTTATTTGTGAAACGTGTAAGAAACGAGTGTCTTTCAACGAAACTATAAATAACCAGGGAGTAGGATTCAAGCTCGTGGTGATATGTGAATGTGAACGTCGATATATTGAGTCAAGTCCAAGAGTGAACAATAGAGCGTACGAAATCAATCGACAAATGGTTCTAGTTATGCGTCTTTGGGAGTTGGCCGCAAAGGATTAAATTTATTTTGCGGTTTGATTTCGTCAGGATTTTCTAGCTCTCTCTATTATGCCGCTGTGGACAATATTTATTGTGCTGTTTTTGACTTTTACGTCAAGAAAGCAGTAGGGGAAGAGAAAGAAAGAAATGCAGCAGTCCTGGGCTGCGGTCCGATTCACGCTCACAGCGCTATCAAGCTATAGTTCACGTTACGTATCCTATAGATTTGAGCGCGCTGAAAACGCTGTGAGCGTGAATCGGACCGCAGCCCTGGAAATCCTGAGTCACATTTAACTGTTTCCGGCGACGGTTCTTGGAAAAAAAGGGGATATACTTGATCGGCGTCGTGACACTGATTGGAAAATATTCAAAAAAATTATTGACCTTATAGTAAAATGTAGTTACTGCAAGCAATGTGAAAACTGGAAGGGAAAAGAAGATACTGAAGAATACATTGAATGGTTTCAAACCCATGAAGACGAATGCAGCGTAAATCATATTGGAAGTGCTGGAAAGATGGAGCCAGATGCAGTGGGAGAAATGTTTTTACGGTCTGAAGAGCGATATAGAGTAAAATATGCCTATTACATTGGTGATGGTGACAGTAAGACGTATAAACGACTAGCAGATCTCAAACCTTACGGCGATGAACTTATTCCAACAAAAAAGAAATGCGTCGGTCATGTTCAAAAACGTATGGGCTCGCGGCTGAGGAGTCTAAAGAAAGAGCATAGAGGAATTGGTGGCCGAGGTAAGGGCAAATTGACAGATAAGTTAATCAAGGACCTGACTTTGTACTACGGTCTGGCAATCAAGCGACACCCGGATTTGGCAGAAGACATGAAAAATGAAATAATGGCTACATATTACCATAAGTGTTCCTCGGATGATAATCCACAGCACGACTACTGTCCACCGGGAGCAGATAGCTGGTGCAAATGGCGCTGCGCAGAAACAGAAGGCACGTTGAATGACTTCAAACATGACACTCCCATTGATCCAGAAGTTCAAGAACTGTTACTTCCCATATACAACGACCCAGTAAAAGGACTGGGACGTGACGATTTACTGGAAAGATGTCTTCTTGGCGGGAATATACAAAATAGTAACGAGAGCTTCAATGCGACTGTCTGGCAACTTGCTCCAAAACACCAGCATTGTGGTGCAAAAATCGTGGAAAATGTTTGCTGTAGTTTAAAAATTTATAATTACGACAGCAATGAAATAGGTATCACAGCTAAGATTTTGCTGTCCATATATTACGACTGCAATTTAGTTACCACACGCAGTTTTTAGCTACGGTAGTTACTTTTTTTTCCGTGTGGGTATTAGGATCGGGCCTATGTGCAAGTTGTACGCTGAAAGGAAGGATGAACATCGGATCCAGGAAGCTGAGCGTCGACACTCTCTAGCCTCAAAAGAAGCCCGAACAGCCCGAAGAGCAAATGCGAGGGAGGATTTGTACGAACAAATGAAGGGCTTCTATATGGCCCTGAAAAATCGCAGAATAAATATAAGTCAGAACAATCAATTTTTTTCTACATGAAAATCGTTTCTCAAACTTCAAAATCGTTTTTCTCGAAACTACTTTTTTAAAGTCAGGGCAGTATATCTCGAGAACTAATCATCCGATCGAGTTCAAATTTGGAGGGATATTGTAAAATATATTTCTGCCGGGGATGAACCTATTTTTATACTGACTTTTTTAAATTAAACTTTTTTTATGCGTCCCCAAAGAAAAAAAAAATTCATAAACGGCATTTTATGGAAAATGAGCTGCCACAATTTTCAGATTTAATTTTGTATAGAGGTCCATCCCCTGGAGAAAGGTGTCCTTTATAACATATTTTTTCTCTTTTTGTTTCAGACAAAATGGCGAGCAGTTATCGTGCCCACCAGATCGGTGCAATCCTTCAGCCGCGGTACACATTTCTTCTCATAAGTTGATAAATAAATTTTTTTAGTTAATGAAAAAATTTATGAGAATACACTAATGTATAATGAATGAAACCTGCAAGTTTAAAAAAATCGGCTGACAACTTTCTTAAAAAAAATCCAAAAAATAACCCAGTTTAGGACACAACTGATAGAGTTCCCCTCTTAACAAAATTTAACAATTCTTACACAATGACAACATTATATGACCTGCCCCATAGCCGTTTATTTTAAATATTTATTATCATGTTCATTTTACTTTGTGACTGTAAACAGTGAGGTTCACTTTTTATTTTATTTTATATTTCTTCTTAATTTATTAATTTTTTAAAATAATTGACTACTACGGTTTGACTTTAATTTAATCTCATCAATTTGAATAACTGAACCTCACTTTTATTAATCTATATCAAATTATTTACGGTTTTACGAAGTTCTTGCTGCGATCATGAGGTGAGTCGACTCATACACACACATAATTATCAGCTTCATTTTGGGAACGTATTGTTACATTTCGTTTAACTTAACATTAAAGATACACGTTACCAACTATCACCATTCAGCCTCTGCATGGGATTTGCTCTACATTGCATTGGACCAATATTTGAGCTTTCTTATTGAGTGACCGCAGCATGATACTTTATATAATTTTTGTGTTGAAGCTCCATCTCTTCATTGTTATACGCTGAAGATGGCTAAAAAGTTAGCCGAAACGTACGTTAAAGGTTATTATAATTTGAATGTCATCATATTAAATTAATTCAAAGATACATTAAATAGTTTTTCAATTTTATTGCGCATTGATTTTCGCGCTAACTCCTATTAGCCCTATTTTATAATTTTATTTAACGTTTTGTAAAATAAAAAAATTTTTAATGTAAAAAAAATTTGGCGCAGCTAGACTGAATAAGAAAAACTATGAAAATAATTTATAAGTAGTAATACAGAATACAATTTATAAGTAGTAATACAGAATTTAATTTGAATATTACATTAAGATTACAATAGCTTTTCGAAGTCTAACAGCGCCAAGTTTTTTTTCATAAAATTTTTTTTATTTTAATTAAATTTTTTTTATTTAGTAGTTGTACAACAGCTATTGTCCGTGATAATATATATTTTATTTTTTTCAAAATTTCTTTCTTGTATGTTTGGAATATGATACAAGGTTGGGGAATAACGGGTTACTTGTAATACTGTTACTGTTAAAATGAAGATACACCCAACAAACCTCAATGTAACATGAAAAAAACGAACAGGTACATAATTAGTATAATAAAGACACATAATGAAGAAAATAAAATGTTACAATTATATTCACTTGGCGTAAGCCTCCTAATATCACTGCTTTTGTAATAGAAAAAAGAATATTTAACTTTTATTATTATTGTTTTGTAAAAAATACAAATAATAAGAACAAATTAACTTTTGTCATTATTTTTGTAATTTAACTTTTGTCATTATTTTTGAAAAAAATACAAATGGAATTATAAGACCAAATTATATCAAAATTTTTGTCAATACAGTTTTTTGCACATTGCGCGTACACTTGGCGCTCGTTTTTTTACCTTTTTTGAAAAGTAATATGGATATACTATACTTGAGAAAATTTACTATTTACAATCAAACAGTTTGAAAAGTTTCAATTATTTCTGAAAAATAAAGATGTGCATTTGAATGGCTCTATCCTTAACACGCACACTCATATATACAATCATATACACGATCTTTATTCTTTATATATTTTTAAATATTGTACAAAGCATATAAATGTTTCAAAAAATAATTTTGCTAATTCTTAGAAATCATTTTTCGGAAATGATTTGTATATCTAAGAAGATTATGTACCTCTATTAATTAAAATAAAACAATTTTTTTATAAGTAAACGGAAAAGAACAATAACTTACATTTATAATATCTATCATTCTGAAGAAATGCATAATCATACACATTTATAAATTTTAAACAAATAATATTAACCTTGAGCTGCGCCATCGTCGATTATTCAAGGTTTAGTCCGGCACCGGTACTTTAGTAGCAGTTTTTAAGCAGGTTGTAAATATACATTTATGAAGCTTATTTACAGAATATATCACCAAAGCCACAGATACGCACATACCACCACGATATCCGACGAGGTTGCGTTACCAAATTTATAAATTTTACACTATTGTGAAAAAAATAATTATCTAATTAATCAATGTGCTTTATCAGTTTACTAGCCATCGCTTTCAAATCTTTTCTCGAGATTTTCCCTGAACCCGTATATGGAAAACTATCCAAAAATATCACGCCTGCACGTAGTTTGCAGTGATCCATCATGTTTTTCGCTACAAAGTTTATCAATTCCTGTTCCGTCACCTGCAGAAATTAATTTAATCATTGCAACAAAAAGTATTTTAATATGAAAAGTAAAATTTTTTACTCTGTTTTAAAAAATATATATACATATATGTATATATAAGATGTTCGGCAACAGGGAGAAAATGCAATTTAAGAATAACAAAATTGCGGTGGAGGTTTTGTTTTTTAATTATAAATGTTTGAATACGTTTAATGCACGTGCTTTAGGCACTTTTGACGTGAATATTTAAACATTTAGAATAACAAAATCAAGAATAACAAATTGTATTATGTACAATTATAATCAAAAGCGTTGGCAAAGACATGTTTGCATTTTTATCTTTTTTTTCTCCGCGACTTCTTTACGATCTTGAATCCTTATCTGTTTAAATTAATACACGTCGTGCACGAATCTTATCTGAATTAGCTTGCAAATTTTTCTATTTGTCATTTTAATGGTTTTAATCGCGTCTTATAACAATGTTTCTGCTTTTATGAGAATATGATTCTCTATTTATTTGAGATTTATGATAATATCCCCTGGATGTGCGAAATTGGTTTGCAATTATTCTATAGATAACTGATAAATTTTATTTTATAAACTCTCGTTCTACGACTTTATCATATTTGCAACAAAAAGTTGTACCTTGGCGCCAAGCTTTTTGGTGACATAAGCAAGAGGATGCTCGTCGTCTGTTTCGTGAGGTATCGATATTACTGCAACTTCCAGCACTGCTGGATGCGATTGTAAAACACCCTCGATTTCTCCGGGTGAAATCTGATATCCTTTATACTTTATAAGCTCTTTTATTCTGTCGATAATAAACAATTCTCCATCTTCGTCGATATAACCGATATCACCCGAATGTAGCCATCCTGAAAGAATTCCAATTTTTGTGGTATTAGATTTTATGATACTGATGATTGATTATGTTTTTTAAAATTTAATGAAATATAATTTATTTAATATAAATGAGAATAGGCCAAATTTCGGTCAACCACGGATCTTGGTGCGTAATAATAATTTTTATGAATTCCCTGTTCATGCGAATTGCGCGCCGCATATTCGTCGATATTGAAACAATCCTTACATGAACCCGGAATTAATTCACATGTTAAATTGACGAGCAATTTAATATTTAATTTTGATGCTAACAGGCATCTATAAGATCTCCCTTTCCCGAAAAACTGTATAGAAATTATTGCGAAAAATAACACCTCAACCAGGATTCGAACCTGGATCTCCCATCAATCCGTGCGGGCGTCCTACCAATTCGACCATCGAGGCATATGGTGATAGTCTTTGCAATAACAAATATATATGTTGGATAAACATCAAGTTTCAGGCGACGTATTTTAAATAATAATAAGATTAGGACCGACGAAATTGTAAAATATAAATGAGAATAGACCAAATGTCGGTCAACCGCGGTCGTGGTGCGTAATAATAATTTTTGTGAATTTCCTGTTTATGCGAACTGCGCGCCGCATATTCGTCGGTCTTGGAATTGCTCGTCAATTTAACATGTGAATTAATTCCGGGTTCATGTAAGGATTGTGTTTCAAGACCGACGAATATGCGGCGCGCAGTTTGCATGAACAGGGAATTCACAAAAATTATTATTATAATTTATTTAGTTATAGCATACGTCAATTAATACCCATAATTAATCATTTTAATTTTATTATTATTATTATAACAGATATAATGGTAATGTTTACCGTCTTCATCAATCGTATTTTTTGTTGCTTCCGGATTTCTATAATAACCGTTCATCATGATTGCAGATTTTATCCATATTTCTCCCGATTGATTCGGGCCAAGTACTTTCCCGCTTTCTGGGTCCACGATTTTCATTTGCACATCCTTAGCTATTGTTCCGCAAGATCCATTTTTGTGATGCGGTAGTTGTATCGTTACGACACCACTGAGTTCCGTCATTCCTAGAAACACAAGGTATACGGTCGATATTTTTCTTACAATACATATTAATATCTATTTGATTGGATTATATCAATATTTACCGTAACTTTGCAATATCTGGACGTGCGGTAAACTACATCTCACTTCTTCCTGCACTTTTGGCTTAATTATTGCACCACCGCACATTATAACTTTCAACGATATTAAAGAATATTTGTTTATATAACCTGCTCTGAGAAATCGATTGATCATGCTCGTGCTAAGGAAAAGAGTTGCTACCTAGACAGTAAAATAATTTATGCTTTTGGATTCCGTCATGTGCAGATAATCAATTACATCTAAATATAAAACCAATTATGCAATTTATAATATAAATAGATATTATCATGAAATGTAATTATAATATATTTGTTCTTACTATAACTTGCAATTATCTTAACTGCAAGATGTTATCATGTAATTCGCCGCTATTAATTCATCAAAACGCAATTTGTAATCCACATCGTCATTGGACAACAAGTTTTGATAGAAAATTAATAGCATTAGTCTAATAGTAATAAGTTATTGCGCGTCAATTATTGGCCGCGCGTTCAGCAAACTCAACAGTTGAGCAACGTTACTAGATTTATCTATATTATATCTTCATTTATTATAGAAAATCTAGTAACGTTGCTCAACTGTTGAGTCTGCTGAACGCGGCCATTGTCTTACAATTCGATTGAAAATATTACAACACGCTTGAAGTTCAATTCACTTCAACTTCATCATAGAATTCATGAGAGAGTAAAAACTATATCATGGCGATTACTTGCTTTTAGCAAGAAGTTTATATTAGTGCAAAAATGCATCTTAGTTATCACTATTTTTAAAACAAAATATCTTACAAATAAAAATTATTCTGCATCAATTATTCAATAAAAGAAGCTCTTTATATATAACGTAACATTACTTTGTATTTCTCAACTAATTGACAAGTCATCTCTTCGTCAAATTCCGGATAGAGGATCACTTTGGCGCTTTGCACGATCGAATTGAAGTTCATCATTATTCCACTCAGCCAATAAAGAGAAGAATACCAAAGTGATGGCGCGTTGTTCATGTCCATATTTTTTTCCAGACTGAGAATTAATATGCTATAGTTGGATAGTTCGACGCCCTTCGGCATCCCTGTTGTGCCCGATGAGTGCATGATGCACGCCGTCTTCTTAATATTGTCGAGCTCAACGTAACGAAAATTTGCCACTTCCGCATCGTTGCAATTTTTCAGGATATCGGAAAAGGAAATCGCGCCGACGTGCTTACCGAAAACTACCACTTTAGGATTACAATTTTTTTCCTTCATCGCGGTCAGAACAACATCCACAGATTTCTCGCTGCAGAAGATTATCTTCGGCATAGTCAGTTGCAAAACGTACAGCGTAGTCTCTGATGACAAATAACTCATAAATAACAAAAGACAAACGCTAAAAGATAAACTTCTAAAAATATTATCGTACAATTAAATAATAAAAATTATATGTCTAATTAACGCAAGATAGACAAAATTATTTGCGCGCATATTGTCAAAAGTACATTACTTCTAATCCACTAATTTAATTGAATACAACATGTGAAAACATTTAATAATAATTATCAAGGACGGAAGAACTTACGTAAGTCCATGTTCTCATTCCATGGATTAAAGATCGTAGTGATATAAGCTGCCGAGAGACACGGTACGATAGAGTTGAAGTGATTACCCGTGCAAACACTGATGACATCATCAGATTTGATTCCTTGTTTTTGCAGCCACAAAGCACATCTCACAACTTTATCTTGCAGTTCCACATATGTGACTGTTTCATCAGTACGTGCGTCCAACTGTACAAGATTATCATTAAAATATTAAGTGTATCAACGGTATATTTTAATGACTTTCTCAAAGATATTTTTCATTTTTTATTCTGCATTTGATATTAAAATACTAGTATATATCTTCTACTATACATATGCATTGTCTTTTAGCATTGATTGTTCATCCCAGAAACTATTTTGGTGAAACAAAATTTGTATAGTTCAACATTGTATAAACAGAGTGATAAAGGAGCAATGGATCCTACTTTCACCATCTTTAATATCAGTTTTCTTAATTCTAGAATATGTTTTCATTAAATCTTTTGTTTTCTTATTTGGAGAAACATTATAAATTTTAAAAGTTTATATCTTCCTTTCTGAAAAATTCTATGTACTGATGTTGCGTATAAACATTGACTCACGTGTGCAATTTTATCCTCGTTGCTTTTAATGCTAACCCACATCAATTCTCCAACACTCTTGTACTTATTGAAATTATGCCTTTCTTGTCCCTTGTAAACGCCATTTTCTATAGTGAAAAGCTAAAAACAACATATGTATATATCAGATAACATATAATCAGACTGTTTCAATTACTCAATGTAATCCTTTGCACTATGTGTCTTTAACAGGATTGGAAAAGTTACTTTGTAGAAGTAATTAGTAACAATTATGTATTTTTTTTCTGAGAAAAATAACTACAGTTATCGTTATAAGTTATCGACTCTGAAAAGTAACATGTTACAGTTATAATTACTCAAAAGGTAACAAATTGTTATTTTTCAGTTACTTTTCTGTTAATTTCTTATAATGTTTATGCATTGCTATTTAAATACAAAAATCATACATTTCTAAAAATTTTTTATTAAATTATTTTACTTATTATACTAAACAATTGGTTACATGCTATATTATTTTATATATATTTTATACATATAGTAAATCTCACAATTATTTTAAGAACTTAAAATCAAAATACTATCATAAAATTTAATATATAAACTGAATTTATAATTTATAATAAATTAATATATACACTTGAATCAAAATTATAAAATTAATATTTTTCAATTAAAAAGTTTGCCAAATTTGAACGGTTATAAATTTGCAAAAAATCACCGTAAACCAATATATATATATATATATATATATATATATAGTCCGGAGTTTGTTTTAAAGAGTAAAGTTTCAACTTTAATATTTATATAATAGTTATTCTCGAAGATGATTTATCATTGAATATTTCATTTTGCTGAACGCAAAATAAGCTTGAAATATATAAAGTAACTATAAAAGTAACTTTTCAATTAGTTACTAGTTTCCAAAAAATGTAACTAAGTAAAATTATAGTTATAGATAGAAAAAAAGAAACAAAGTTAAGTTACAGTTACAGAAAAAAAGTAATTCTAACTGTAACTTATAGTTATAAGTAACGAGTTACTTCCAAATTTTGATCCTTAATCTGTATGTTTCACGTCAGTTATACGTCAGTTTACGATTTTGTTTAAATTGTAACATGAAAAGATTAATTACTCTAAAAGATCACTGTACGGTTGCTTTAGCACTTACCTTCGAATCATTCTCAACCATTTTTTCAGAAATATCCGGGTCTCGGATTGTAAACGTAGATTCTTGAATGCGATCCAACAATACTATAACATTGTATCGTAAATAAAATGTTTCATAATTGTTTTAAATAAATGAACTAAAATTACTATTATGATGTGACACACATAAACATACACACACACGCGCGCGCGCGCGTGCGTTAAAAAGTAACCATTAAATATAGTTATCATATGTGGATGCCAAATATAATAAATGATTGTAGAGGCACGAGATAGTATTACGTTCACATATAAAGGAAATTTTAAAAAACTTATCTAAGGTGCCACAATACCTTCGGTTGCAAATATCTCGTCAAGGTATCCGATGTGTAATAAAAAGAAATATTGGTACTTGAATAAAAATCAATAACGTCGGTTGAAACGAAGACGCAGATATCGTGTCTTGAAGTATATTTCCACTACACAAAGATCATGCTCTCTGATAAATATTCAGCAGACACTAGAATAATGACACATTTATGATCACTGTTAAAGATAGACTGCAAGCCTTTTCCGATTACTCGTATTCATCTTGTATGTATTCCTAGATATTTATCGATGACGGCTTCTTTACAAATGACTTGAGGCAAGATTACTTGCGTAAATCGTAAATTTTGCTGTGTCATTATTATTATATCGTTCAGAATATTATTAAACATTCTTTAGATTTATCTTAGGAAAAATATTCCTACAAAAAATAACCGAAGATGTTTGCTTTTAATGTTATTCCATTTGATGTATTTCATAATTTAATGAAATCTGATACTATCTTCTATTTAATAAGTTTTCGTAATATTTAACTTATATATATTTTATATTATTTTATTTATATATTTATATATTATATATTTTTCTAACAAATATTTCGTTGCCAAAAATTCTGTTGGCCAAAAATATGATATATACGGATTCAGATTCTGCTATACCTCTAATATATAGACTATGTGTAAAAATAAGAAAATTACATAACATTGAAACATTCTAACGAAATATTTATAATTCTTAAATGTAAGTTTTAAATAATTTTGAAATAGAGACTAATAGTAAACGGAAGTATGTAGCTGAGAAAATTAGTAATTAAATTTTTACTTTACAAAGAAATTCTAAAAAAACAAATGTTATAAACAAATAGATACATTGCAATTTATAATTTTTAATTGAAAAAATTAAATATTTTCTTATTTTAAATGCATAACAATACGGATCTTGAAATTTATATATTTTTGTAATTTTAATATACGCTTGAAATCTATTGTACTTTTAGAAATTTTGATTAATTCTAACTATCGTACATAAACATTTTAATTATCTGCAATAATATGTCATAATGTTGGGAGTATCTTTGGTTCTATAAATTTAACTTAAATTAATCATTATTACATTTCAATATTAAAATAAATACAATTTACAAACATTCTTTTTTCAAACATAAAATATCTTTTAAATTCAGCGAGATCACTATAGATTACGTCAGAAAAACGTTTATTGTGTCGTCTTCAGCTATGAGTTGGACGATGATAACCGTTACAGTTTCTTGTTGGTTCTTAATCAGAATATCCTGGTAAGAGAAAAAATTTTGGATTCCTTTAACTACGTTTATGAGGTCAAAGTACGCCCAAAGAAAATTGATTAAACTTTATTCTAGTAAAATATATTTTCCTAGCTCTTACCTTCGACAATTTGCAATTTTATTGTAAAATTACTTATTGCAAAATAATTATTAAAATTATTACGTCAATGTAGAACAAAGTTTTATTATAATTAACTTTTTTACAAGTTTTGCGTACACAATATTCGCTAAATAAATAGTTTTGCGATTCTACTATCATAGTATTAATTAAATATCTGTAAACACATTTAATTTAGCTGTAACAGCTTCTACAATTAAAATATGACTCTGTTGCTACTGTTTACAGAACTTATTTTTAAGACTAGATTCCGTCTAATTCAAAGAAAATTAATTATCTGGTAAAACTGTTGTTTAGGGGACCCAGCTCCGATGACCTTTGGCCTCCCCCGCCCCCACACCGGTGATAAGGAGGGTGGACTTTGCTTTACCCGCATACAACTTTTGCGAGGTCCATCCTCCCTACCGCCGGTGGGGATGCGGGAGGGGGGCCAAAGGCCCCCCTTGCATCCGCCCGGTGTGTGTGTGTGTGTGTGTGCGTGTGCGTGTGCGTGTGTGTGTATGTGTGTGTGTGTATAGGATACACACGTAATGGTACTTCTTTTAGCACTGACATAAACTGGTATATTTTTCAAACTTTTTTTGTTAATTACCGAGATATGTAATTGCAATTAATATAAAGGTTTATATTAATAGAAGGCTGCAAATTTTGAAAAAGTTAATTTGATATTTACTTGTTCTAACGGATACATCGAACTCATAATTTGAAAAAAGCGTCAATACGTTCGTCGAAATCATATCTTTTTTTGAATAAGAATTCTGCGAGATAATGCGTGAAATGATAATCACGAATACCATAACGAGGAATTTTTGCTCGCATATCTCTCCATAATCTTTCTATGTTTTGCGTATGAACGCCACTTTCTGGATCTATGAAATTACTCGCATGGTTTACCGTTCTATGTGTGTAATTTTCACAATTACCTAAAATATACGCGCGTCACTTGTCTGTATGAATAATTGAGCCGGATGCGACAAATTCTTTAATTATTGGCAAGAGAGTTTCGGTACATCGATTTGGAAATTTTTTGTTAATATCTTAACAAACGCAAACCTAGATCCACCTTTATTGCTTTTCAATACTTAACATAATTGCTAGATTTTTCAAACTTTTTTGTTAATAACTTTTTAATAAAAAACGAGCGACGGCTAAAACCTTCTGAAGGTCACTCAGGGTGATGACCTTGACAACATATGTCAAGGTCAAGGTCATCGGGGCTGGGTCCCCTAAACAGCAGTTTTACCGAAATGCATGTCCGTTGAAGCCTCGTTTCCGTGCTACAGGGCTATGAAGTTGCTACTTTTCCATTTTATGCTTATTGCACTGACTAACCACGGATCTAACTAAGTTGTGAACAAGAACAAAACACTCTTAAATAAATAAAGGTCTAACTTCTAATGTTGCATTGTTTATTTTATGGCTTGCTTTGTGTTTCATGGCATACCTAACTTATTTTATTATTTACTGCATGAAATATAATAAACCGATTGTTAGAATATGGTATACAGACTTGATTTTTAATTCTAAACAACTTTTTCAAATAAAACTTTTCACTGTTTTTTTACCGAAAAGGCACTTCACCTACACAGGAAATCTTAGAAGTAGCAACTTCACAGCCGTGCAGCACGGAAATGAGGCTTCAGCGGACATGCATTCCTATACTCAAATTACTTATATCAATCCCTCTTATAACCACAAAGAATCTGTCCGCATCTTTTTGTTAGACCCTGTATACATCACAAAGTTTATATTATCGAAAAGATATAATTAACCAATACGCTTAAATAATTTTTTAGTCATTTCTTTCAAATCTTTCCTCGCAATTTTTCCTGAACCTGTATACGGGAATGTGTCCAGAAATATCACTCCAGCACGAAGTTTGTAGTGATCCATCATATTCTTCGCCACAAAGTCTATTAATTCTTGCTCCGTCTCCTGCAGAAACGAAATTAATTTAATCATTGCAACAAAAAGCATTTTAATATAAAAAGTAAATATTTCCTCTGCATTAAAAAAATAATTATACATATTGTATATATAATATGATACTCTTCCGAAATACAAAATTAAAATTTACATGAAACAAAAAAAACAAAAACTTACATATTTAGTTTTGTAATTAAAATATTTAAAAATCTTGATAATAAATTTAAGAGAATATAACAATTTTATACCAAAATTTTGAAACCACTAATATTATTCGTATCGCATAAATAGTGTTGTATTATGTATAGTTATAATCAAAAGCGCTGTTAAAGACAATTTGCATTTTTATCTCGAGGTTTTTTTCTCTGCGATTTCTTTACCATCTTATTAAATACTAATTTGTTTAAACTGATACATATCAGATTCGAATCTCATCTCAATTAGGTTGCAAATTTTTTTTATTGGTCTCTTCAATAGTTTTAATCGAGTCTTATAACAATGTTTCTATTTCTATGAATATAATTCTCTATTCGCTTGATATTTAAGACAATATTCACCGAAATATGAAAAATCGGTTTGCTATATATTCTATTGGTAACTGAGAAATTTTATTTTGTAAACTCCCGTTCTCTATCACATCCGCAACAAAAATTGTACCTTGGCGCCAGGCTTTTTGGTGATATAAGCAAGAGGATGCTCGTCATCTATTTCGTGAGGTATCGATATTACTGCAACTTCCAGCACTGCTGGATGCGATTGTAAAACACCCTCGATTTCTCCGGGTGAAATCTGATATCCTCTATACTTTATAAGCTCTTTTATTCTGTCGATAATAAACAATTCCCCATCTTCGTCAATAAAACCGATATCACCTGAATGTAGCCATCCTGAAAAAAATTCCAATTTTTATGATATTATTGATTATGTTTTTTAGAATTTAATGAAATATAATTTATTTAATTATCGGAGATAGTGAGAACGGCCCTATGTATTAGCGTTTAACCAGCGCGCGTTCCTAGGATAGAATAAAGATCGCTTTTAGGATACTCGCGGCCGTGTGGCAAGCAATGATTAGCATTAAGAGGATCTTAAAGTGAATTACCGACAATTGTAGGTTAGGGCGGTTCTCCGAATTGGTTGGACAGAATTGCAAAAATTTGGTCTGCAATTAAAGTACGCACACTCAGGAAGTGCACTACGGTCGATTTCATGCTAAAATCGGAACAAAGTTAAAAAATTCTATTACTCTTTTTCGGCTCGAGAGCAGTCATAAACCTGACATAAACGTTTTCTTAATATAAAAGTTCTATGGTTTGTAGATACAAAATGAGACCGTAGCGCACTTCGGATTATATGGAACTAAGATTGAAAGCCTAGAAAAGAAATTCACCCTACTCTACCATTCTTGCGCATGTGTGCATGCGATATTGATGTAGTAATATGTAGTGATACACTGAAAAAAATATTTGTGTAAAATTACATAATTACTGGGTTTTTTCCGACCCAGCATAATCATGCTGCCCACATGGAAAATTGCAAGTGATTACAAGTGATTTTACATGAAATTACAAGTAATTTTTGCATAAAAATAGTAATTACACCTAATCTGAAAAAAAGAATTACAGTGTAATTAGGTAATTTTCCGGTTTTGAACAAGTAATTTCCATATAAAAATACATGAATTTTTTTTAGTGTATTTCGTAAATCGTATGTATCCTATTGTAAATCGATCGGTAAAGTCGGCTCTCGCGTCGGAGTTCGGTCTTCACTTTAGGATCTCCATAAAAACACAACAATTATTATTATAACAGATATAATAATGATGTTTACCGTCTTCATCAATCGTATTTTTTGTCGCTTCCGGATTTCTATAATAACCGTTCATCATGATTGCAGATTTTATCCATATTTCTCCCGATTGATTCGGGCCAAGTACTTTCCCGCTTTCTGGGTCCACGATTTTTATTTGTACATTCTTAGCTACTGTTCCACAAGATCCATTTTTGTGATGCGGTAGTTGCAACGTTATGAGACCACCGAGTTCCGTCATTCCTAGAAACACAAGAAATGTGATCGAAATTTTACAACACATACACAACACATATTAATATATATTAATATTCTATCGTATTATAACGATATTTACCGTAACCTTGTAATATCGGGACGTGCGGTAAAATAGATTTCAATTCTTCCTGCACTTTTTGCTTAATTATTGCACCACCGCTTATTATGACTTTCAAAGATGGTAATGAATATTTTTTCACGTAACCTGCTTTAACAAACCGATTCAGCATACTCGTGCTAAGGAAAAGAATTGCTACCTAGAAAAAAATAATTTACATTTTTATAGTTTTCGATGCATTATGCATGCTTAAATATAATTATGCAATTTAAATAACAAGTTGGCACTTGGATAGCGATTATGATATATTTTCTTGGAGTGGTAACTTATATTTGCCTTGCAATGACAATCAAATTAATTTCCTTACACATAAATGCACATTATTAGACGCCGAACAAATTTTTACAGGAAATTAACATTATTATAATAGTAGAAAGTTATTACCGTAAATTAAAAATGTTATAATTTGCTTGAAGAAAATTGAAATTAATATTATAGAATTTACGATATCAAAAGCTAAATCATTAATATTACTTATAAGATTTATCTGCGGCAAGAAGTCTATATCAGCGGGCTAAATATACATCAGTCATCATTGTTTTTTAAATTTACAAAATTAAAAAAAATGAGACTCATCTACTTTAATTATCTGATAAATCAAGTTTTTCATAAATATAACAAAATTAAAATTTGCCAAATAATATTACTTTATATTTCTCAATCAATTGACAAGTCGTCTCCTCGTCGAAATCCGGGTAGAGGATCACTTTAGCACCCTGTATGACTGCTTTTACGTTCAGCATTACCCCGCTGATCCAATAAATAGATGAGAACCAAAGTGCTGGCTCATTGGCCATATTCAGGTTGTTGTCCTCGCTGATGAATAACAAAGTGTAGTTAGATAATTCGACGCCCTTTGGCATCCCCGTGGTGCCTGACGAGTGTATGATGCACGCTGTCTGTTGGATGTCGTCGAGCTCGACATAACGAAAATTTGCCACTTCCGCATCGTTGCAATTTTTTAGGATATCGGAGAACGAAATCGTGCCAACATGTTTGCCAAAAACCACCACCGTGGGACTACAATTCTTCTCTTTTATCGCGCTCAAGATGACATCCACGGACGTCTCATTGCAGAAAATCACCTTCGGCGTGGTCAGTTGCAAAACGTGCAGCGCAGTTTCTAATGATAAATATCATGATTAATAAAGAAATAAACGCTATGCTAAATATTATTGTACAATGAAATAATAAAAATTTATGTCTAATTAACGCAAGATAGGCAAAATTGCATTTGCGCCAATTGTTATCGGTATACGTGCATTACGTCTAATCTACTAATCTAATCAATGTAATAATGTACATAGGAACGTTTTATAACAATTATTTTGGGAGATCATACGCAAGTCCATGTTTTCGTTCCATGGATTGAAGATCGCGTTGACATACGCCGCCGAAAGACAGGGCACGATGGAGTTGAAGTGATTATTCGTGCACACACTGATAACATCTCCAGATTTAATTCCTTGTTTTTGTAACCACAACGCGCATCTAACAACCTTATCTTGTAGCTCGACATATGTGACCGTTTCATTAGTGCGTGCGTCCAACTGTAGGATTGTTATTACATAAAATTTCAAAACTTAAAAAATTAGTTTTATTGCAGAATAATTAGCGATAAAAACAACATTCTATGATTTTAGAACGTCTTGTCAAATTTCCCGAAAAGATATGCTTGTTACGCCATCAAGATTGAATGTTAAAACAATTTCAATGTAAACGAAAATACCTTTAAATATTTATATCCATTTATGTGATAATTAGCTTCGCGATAAAAGAACCCGTGATTTTAGAATTTTACATTTTGTATAATTTTTTAGAAAGATAGGCTTGTTGCACCATCAAGATCGAATGTTAAAACAATTTTAATATTAACTAATACTTTCAAATATTGATATCCATTTGTGATAAATAGTATAAAATTAGAAATAATGGTACAAATTAATTTAAATAGATTAAGATTAGATTAAAAATATTGAAATAAATTACACAATTACATACACGCTTTTGTTGATAATATAACAAAGTTAATTTAAACAAAAGCTTTGTGAGACCATATTTATTTGCAATCAGTTTCTAAGAATTTTATTTAAATTTTGTTTTAATTTTCTACAGATTAATTCTTTCTTCTGCTTAAAAATGTCTATTAAATTATATCACAAAGAATTTGCTAAAATAATAGCCTTAAAGTGTTTATCAAGATATTTATTTTTATCTAATAATTTTCTTTCGTAATAAGATCGAAGAGTTTCATCATACATTTAATAATGTTGAAATCTAGTAAAACAGGTTATTTCACGGGAAAAAATACATAAGGATTTTGCAATTATTTCACGACAATTAAATGAGGCTTATTTGAAAACATATCTGTCTTTATCTTTACATATTTAATAAGTTTTTACTGACTGCTCGCTATCGTAAATATATTACGTAAAAAAACATTATTTAGTAAATGTTATTGTTTTTTATAGGAAAATGTCATAATATCCATAGACATAGTATAACTAGATCGAGCGTGCGGCGTCAGCCTGGGCGGCATGTGCGAGAGAGAGAATTGCCGAGCCTTCTCTTCTCTATCTAACAGAAGAAGTTAGACAGAGAAGAGAAGTTCATACTCGACATTTCGATAGCATAGCTATCTTTTGTTAGCATATGGCACGCTCGGTCTAGTTATACTATGTCTATGATAATATCACTCCGTTAATACAAAAATTATCATTTTTGAAGTAATGGAAAGGAAATCGACCCGAAAGACTAATATATTTATTTTTATGAAAAATATAACATGGAAAGAAAATGAGGTTAGACATATTCACTATCCTAATTAAAACGTTGTTCTATTTAGAATGTTAAAAATGCTCTACTGAAAAGTTACTAATTTTGAGATGTCTCACTTTTCTATTAACGAAGCGATGTGCGTGACAGAAAACGCATATCATCAACAGTATAAAGCATATCAATGCTATATTTTAGCAATTATTTCAAGATATTTTCTACTTTGCATTTGATATTGAAATACTAGTATAGGTCTTTTCTACATATATATGCCTTTAATAAAACAAATTTTATGTAGTTTAGCATATCATATAAACAAATTAATTAAGGAGCAATCGCAATAAATTCTATTTTCATAATCATTAATATCAATTTTTTAAATTATAGAATATATTTTTATTAAACTTTTTTATTTAGTTAAATATTATAAGTTTTAAAAATTTATATATTTTTATCTAAAAAATCTATGTATATTGATGTCGCGTATAAACCTTAACTCACATGTGCGATTTTGTTCCCATGGTCCTTAATGCTAATCCATATTAATTCTCCGAGGCTCTTGTACTTATCCGATTTGGGCATTATTTGTCCTTTGTAAACGCCATTTTCCACGGTAAAATTCTGTAATTAGCATATGAGTCATACTGTTTTAATTGCTTGTTTTTGCTTTCTGTAATTTTAAATTACATATTGACGATGATTTTCATCTTAACTGTCAATCTTTTGTCAATGCATTTTTTACTTTTCCATCAATGCACCAGGTACCCGGGTACCCACCACGTATTTCGGCACATAATATTGTGAAAACACCATTATAGAACACCTGCTAAGCTTCGAATATTCTTTTCTATTGTATTTTAAAGAATTTCTGAACAACAAAGATCTTGGTTCCTGCTCCCTACCGATAGAACAGGTTTTGATACGCTTAAATATCGAATGAAAGGATCGACTCTGCTTTGGTATTTACCTTAGTGTTGTCCATATTCATCTTGCCGAAAATATTCGGGTTTCAAATCGTAGAAAACTCGGGTCGAAGTCCTGAAAACAATCGAACAGCTATTGTTAAGTTGCGTATCCACCAAATACTACGTTTACGCGAGGCGTTACTTCTGTAGTAACTTACTCAAATTATCGTAACTTACGATAATTAGAGTAAGTTACTACAGAAGTAACACCCGCGTAAACGTAGTAAAAGGAACATAGAGCAACATTTGTGTTTCTTATTAAAATCTTTATTCGACCCAACTGGCCCGTTTATTGAAAAAATAAATTCCTAGCACAACTTTTCGACCCTCGCTTTGGGTCCTTCTCAAGTGCAAATCTGTAAATCACAGACTGAGAATAGAGTGAGACTTACAACAACTAAAGTAAGAAAAGATCAAATATTTATACATACGTCGTATTGAATAAAAATATATAACCAACATGCAAACATCTTTTGTGTCATGAGATGTACCAATAAATCATTATTCCTAAAAGCTGAAGTAACTAAGTGTGAGAAGATGAATGAATAGAGAAAAAAGAAAAAATAATAAAAAAGAAAGAAAAACTACTTACATGTTTGTGTGTCAAAAAATGTGAAAAAGTATTTTAAAGAAATTAATATAGTGTCTGAATGCTGTGTAACAAGTATCAGAGTGTCAATTAGTTAAACAGAAGAACAAAATTTCTAAGTAATATAAATTATTAAAACCAAAAAGTTTTTTTGTCAAAAAGAATATACGTCAGGTATAGGGAAAGACAAACAAAGAACTGACT
>NJRP01000006.1:1275224-1321548 GCA_003063835.1 Aphaenogaster floridana
CTTCTTTATCTCACGTTTCCGTCGAACGACGTTATTTCGACGTTCAACTTCCTCGTTGTGCTTTATCTTCATAGATAGCAATTTCTCTTTTAACTGCAGCAACGCGAAGAATTCAGTTTACTCTTTCTCTCTTTATCAGATTTGTAAAATTTATCTTGCATAATCACAAAAATTGACGTTAAATGAACCTCAATTAAAGACATTTCGCGTAGAAATCCTAAACCATTCGATTTCGTAGGATCGTAATTCTTTATTTGTTTCAATCGCAACGCTTAAATCGTTTTTTCTTGAATCAGATGAGTCTTCCTTTGAACGTCTTCGTTCCTTTGCTTAGTTAGTATTAACTTCAATTGGCGGGATTCCTCATTAGGCAGCTTTTGCGAATTTAGTCAAGTGCTTATTTCAAGTATATTTTGTACATATATTAATATTTAAAAATGCTATTGCTACCTCTTTTCCGTTGCTCATCTACCATTGAATTGAAAGCCTCGCGAGTAGCTTGTTCTATCGCGTGATTTTTTTTTCGATTATCCTTGACAGCTTCTCTGCTCCGATTCTGACTCAGTTTGTCTAGCTTTTTATACAATGTTTTCCTCTTTATAATGAAACACAGTAATTTTTATCTCAGTTTTTTTAGCATATTTTTTTTTCATTAACATACAGGGTGTCCCATTTTAAATAATGCATTAAGATTTCTCGAAAACTATGATAAATACGGAAAAATGTTTCAAACAAAAGTCATTTGACATAAGATGGGTCAAACGAAATTTTTCTAGGTGGAGGCGTTTCGGAGATTTGAAGGTAACCTTTGATTTTTTAAATGGAATTATATGATTTTTTGATAACTTTACCTTAATACTTTTATGTGCAGAATAACTAGAGGCATTATATTATATTTAAAAAATCATATAATTCTATTTAAAAAATCAAAGGTCACTTTCAAATCTCCGAAACGCCTCCACCTAGAAAAATTTCGTTTGACCCATCTTATGTCCCCCTCGAAGTCAAATAACTTTTGTTTGAAATATTTTTCCGTATCTACCATAGTTTTCGAGAAATCTTAATGCATTATTTGAAATGGAACACCCCGTATATTAACAATGTTACGTGAACGTATGTACAAAAACTCACGTCGTGATTTATGTAAACGTTATACGTATACCAGCAAAGCAAATAACTATTTGTTACGTAATGGCTAAAAATATCATACGAACGAATAATTTGCAAGAAAATTGAAGACTATGTAAGTGACGTGAACGGACGTTGACAATGTAATTTATGGCAATTGACGTTTCGTGCAGCACGAATGTCGTGCAAAATACGCTGCCACATTTACCACTATCCTCCTTTTTCCGATACTATAGATTGTATCGTAAATAACATTTGATTTGACATTTGACATTTTAGAACGCATTATATCTCTTTTTGCATTCTTTCCGCCTGCAGCTTGATATCGTTTAACGACAACTGCTTAGCAAGATAGCATCTTCTCGCGAAAATTACGCACTCGAGTGCTTCTCTTGTATTCTCCTCATCTCCCACATCCGTTCCTCCTGCTTTCTCTGATCCTCAAGTCTCGATATCATCGACGAATCGCTTCCATCCTCTGTTAACTGCCGTAATCTGACGTTCCGAAAATTAGAAATTGAACGATTTTAACATTAGAAATTTGTTACAAATATGTATATAGTAACGCTATAAGAGGAATAAACCAGTAATAAATATGCTGAAAATACATTTTGATTTCCTTGCATCTATCATTCGTGACTCGCGCGCATTCTCTTAAACCAGCGGCACATGGAGCGTTTTTTCCTGCTGAATTGCTTGCGATTTAGTTTTAAATTAGCAAAAATCCTACGTGCTGAGTGGTGCAATTATAATAATTTACTAAATCGCAAGAAATCCAGCTGGAAAAAACGCTCTGTGTGCCGCTGGCTTTAGAACGGATGAGAACGTGTGCCTGACTTCCACCGGCTGAGAAGAAATACTAAGAAGAAGTGATTAATTGCATCGCGTGGTAGTCGTATAACATCAAATTAAACGCACGCACTTTAAGGATTGACGACGACTTTCTTACGTAACGCTCTGTGAGCATTCGTTCTTGATCCGGTTTTCTGATCGTATCTTTGAAAAAACGCGAACAACTCCATATATTTATATCGACGTTGTTTAATAAATTTACGACTTGCAATTTATTATCACTTGATAGGCAACCAGCCTCTTTTTCACATCTATTTCAGCTTTTAGAACTTTAGATGTAACTTTACGGGTAATCCGGTCTTAGCCAGGATATGAAGAATCTTCAAACGGATCTTAAAGACGTATTTTTTATATCGCTTTTTGATTTACAATCCAAGAGAATCGCGAGAATTCGTGTGCTTTGTATGAAATATAATGGAATTTGCGATTGACGAAAGTAGTTGAATCAACATTCTATTGATATTATAGTTCTATTTCATAAAGATATAACGTTGTTTAAATTTGGATAATAACATTTTTTGGAGACAGTTTTGAGATCTTTTATTAACAATATTTATGCATACGAATGAGATATAGAAATACTTGAAGAAAAAAAGAAAAATTTGGAACAGTCTCTACGAGAATCGTTCCAAGACATTTCATTTAATCTTAGAAAATGAATACAATTTACTTAGTTGGATGACATTTATGGATGATTTAGAATCTTCATAACACAATTATTTTTCACTGATATTTCCATATTATCTCTGGATAGGAGAGACTGAGATTAAAAGTAACAGGGCAAGTTGTAATACCTGTATAAAAAAATTTTATGAACAAGATAAAAAAACGTAAGAAAAAAATAGAAGTTTGCCATTGCAAACGCTTTCCATTCTTCCCTACTTTCGTAGATGATCCTATCAAATATATACCTTACTTACTCAACTTGATAGAAAAAGAATCACATTTGCTCTTACCATTTTGATCGAGAATTGCTTTCATTATTCTTAAAAAGAAATTATCCTTTTTGCCATTATGCTATGCCATACAGAATCCAATCTTCAATCACGACCTTGCTGTCAAAATAGCTTAATAACTTACGTTTTATAAAACTTTCCTCAAACATTGCGCAATTGTTTCTAACTGTTATTCCGTGTTATTTTGGAACGCGTTTACGTTGAAGACAATTGTTTCAATTTTCACGGAGGAGCAACGAGAGAGATCTGCGAGATTGTTCGATGTGGAAACACATGGTACATGAATAGACAATTCGTTGTGCCACATGTTTATTGATATCTCTTTCTCTTCCATCAGCCTCAGCATCTCGTTGAGAGAGACATCTCTCTCTCTCTTACACGCTGCTGTTAAATATATTAAGAAAAGAAGACATATACGTACTTTAATATAAGTTTCCCTGAGTTGGTTTTGTACTTTGGTAACACGGAGCGCGATAACATTGTACCGCTCATATTAATTGTTAATTGATATTCACAACGTCTTATCGTTAATGAGTATTTCCCTCGTTCCAACTTTAATTAATACTGCACAGATACGCACTACTTACGTAGAGATGAAAAATCGTTTCAATCTCGATTGAGAGATCTGGCTTTTCCTATAAGAAGCGTTTCACCACATCAATGATTAAGAACGCAATTGATTTCGCCTTTTCTTGTCGACACAGTTAACTTATAATAAATTAACTGTATAATATATTGACAGGATTTGGAAATTTACGAAGAATCCTCGCCGAATTTCCAAATATGTAGTATGGGGAATTAATTACGTCAATTGATACAGGGTATCGAAATTGTACATAGTCGATGATTCATTTTTTAAAGATATGTTTGCTGTTCATTATGTGTTTCGTACCATAAGCGCCGCTACGAATATATAAAAAGTTCAACAATAAAGTAAACCTATTAGACTACGATACAATACACAATTAAAAATCGTTCGGCTCTTTTGCACAAACTATCTCTTATAAATATCGATCACGAAGAGTTAGTTTCACCTATATTAGTTTAACCGGTCTACTTTGTCTTTCTCTCGCTTTCGTTCTTTAAATCTATAACAGATAAAGAAAAGGGATTTTAAGTAATAATGTGTGTGTGTGTGTTCAATCGATGTTGGTGAAACTAACCCTGAGGCACATAAATAAATATAACGTATAATTACGCCGCTGCTTACAATGCACAATTATAATTATAAACAAAGCCATTTAGACAAAGTATGTCCTCGTCACGAATGGCTTTTAGCTTTTGAATAAAAGATAATATAATTTCTTGATATTCGAGATGTTCAGTTTCCTTTGCAGTAACATGAAGTATCGAATACAGTTTTTTTGCTGTGTTCAAAATTAATTAATACATTTTTCTAAGACGAGATTTTCATAGAAAATTTAGCGATAATTATCTTTTCCTGATCCATAATTATCATTTCAATTATTAAATACTACGATCGACTAGTCTCACTAGTTAACAATCCGTGTTCTATTTCTAAGTGATTAAAGCAAGTACAATTCACTAAGTTAAAATCCTTTGACATAAAAGAATGAGTACTAGTCGAGAATATAGTGTTTTTCTATCTGCATCGCTGTTGCAAGACCTGCGTACATAATTCTGCGGAAGGGATTAATACATTTTTATTTACTTTTTCGTTTTTGTATCAATGTAAACTACTGTATTGTACTTCAATTCATTATTACGAGTGAAAGCCCAAATTAACCCGCGTAAATTCATCGAACGCAAAATTAAAGCACGATCCAAACAATGCAAAACTTGAGGGATTTGCGTTTTGCGAACGATTATTATTGACAATCATTGGTATCCACAACCTACGTTACACCTTAACAGCTACGTCTATCGATATATATCACACATAAATTATTATCGTCACGTTAAAATGGCTAATGTCGACGGGTGAGTCAGACGCGGCCGGCATCTACGAGCATGCAGAATTTGGAAGTGCGCGGGTTTCACGATCCGCGCGTGGAAATACCGTAGGTGTCATGGTCCATTAAACTTGCGCGCGCGCACGTTCACGAGAGAGAAATTAAGAATAATTTGTACAGAGCGCCTGGAGCGCGTTTAAATCACTTGCTGAACGAGGTGATGATCGAAGTCATACTCTCGTATGTTCCGGTGGCGAAGCCCAGTACGCCGATCAGCACAATCATCACGTCCTTTGCGATCGTGAAGAAACCAAAACTGGTGTTATGCCAACAGACGATCATCTCGATGATCGGTGGAAATACGAGAGCGAGAGCGGTACTACTAACTGCGCCGACCAGGGATATGAAGAGACCCAATTTTGGTATCGCCTCTGCCAGAACAACTGAAGAAAAAATCAATCTTAAACCATAATGTATATAAATAATTTGCAAGCTATTTATTTCGCACTCAAGATAAAACATCGATAAATTTATAACATAATTCTGGATAAACGTCAAAGCTTTTTATTCAGTGCGTGGAAAATACTATCTTGTGAAGATATGAAATATTGTCAAAATTTATAACTTAAGAGATAAGTTTAACGAAGAAAATAATGCGAACAGAAATCTGCGATATACATAAATTTGTGATATAAATAATATAATTTAATATAACTCTCCTGATGTAAGTCGTACTTACATGTAATAAAACACATGACGGAACGGAAAACGATTTCCGCGAACACCGGCCACCTAAATGGACCGAATCTGTCAACAATGCCGGGCCACATTATCGCGATCGGGACGTAAAACTGCAACGCGTAGGTAAGTAATATGCTCAAAGAGATGGCGGTCTTGATGCATTGCGGCAAGCTGCAGAAAAATTCAGTTTGTTAGTCGAAGAAAGATTGCTCGTTATATCTTTCTTAAATAGAAAATAAATATCATATGCAATTCGCTTCTATGATTAATAATTAAAACATGCACGAAGCGCACACATTATTTGTGTTAAGTTCTCGCAAAATCACCAAGTTATCTTGACTAATATTTATCACAAGACACAGCAAACGTTTAGGTAAAAACCTTAATTGACTGTAGAACGCTTTTCCGTCCATCCTTGTAATACAGAAAAAAATGTTACAAGATAATCGTTCGACAATCAAGCTAACACGACAAGAGATAAGTTATAAACAATATTCACAAAAAGTGTTATTAGCTTCAACTACCTACATTTCCTTTGACGCAAGATTGAGTGTGACCGAACCGGCAACCTCATCACCGTACTTCAGATAAGACAGGAAACCCATTGCAACGAACATAGAACCGACTATCACCATACCGACATTGAGAACACCCAGAGGCTTATTAAAGTTGTAAGGTTTCCTCATTTCATTCTTCAATGGCAGTACCTGTAAATTATTAGAAGTGCATAATTAGCATAGAAAGTTATGCAAGATATGTTATAACGCCGGTTCTTACTTTACTGATATAACAAGTTATATCAATATAAAAAAAGTATCTGTACTCACTAAAGTAATACCCTCAAAGGAATATATCACAGTGCCGAAGAACAGAGGTAGGTCGTTCCAATCCGCGACGAATCTTCTCGTGTGTATGGACGGCACGTCGTGGCTCATGATGTACATGGTGGCGATGTAACCAGCGATCATTAAGAAATTCGCTATCGAGGACACTGGTACCAGATACTTGAGATTTCTGATCCAGGTACTAAGCATTATGGGAATCAACACCACGGCCATGTGCTTATGAACGTCCATCTCGATGCCATGTGCGTCCAACACCTATCGCGTAAAATAAAACAACCCAGTGAGAAATGACATCCTCGATCGACATCGAATCGACGTCGATTCAATGTCGAAAACAATATTTCGACATAGAATCAACGTCGATTAGACATCAATCGAGGTGTCATTTCTCACTGGGAAATCTGTAACTTTTTGAACTTATTAAAAGTTCAAAACTTTTAAATTTATTAAAAGTCCTTATTTATTGCTAAATATAAAAGATCAGATTAAAGTTTGCTACCTTCTCTGACAGATTATGTTATTAATTATATACGGTGAAGATACACGGAGAAAATTTTATATTAAAAATTACTACGTATGGCAGTAGCCGTGGACTATTGCTGGAATTATAAAAATTTTTACTATGTAAAACAATGAAAAACATAGTAAAAATATAGTAAAACATAGTAAAAATTTTTATAATTCCAGCAATAGTCCACGGCTACTGCCATACATAGTAATTTTTAATATAAAATTTTCTCCGTGTAGTGTTATCTGCGCAAGCAGTTCTTATATTTCTTGAAAAAAAACGGGGATACGGCAAACGAAGCATTAAAATCCAAAAAGCTAAGATGAAACCGACAAAAAGTGCCTTACCTGCTTCATATTTGTGGAAATGAAAACGAAATATACGCAGCAGAATCCGAGTTGGGTGATACACAAAAACACATTAACCAACTTTCTGCAACAAAATCACGAGCAACTTAAATTACATGCATCTTTGGCGACGCGTTAATGTGAAGAAATCATAGAAAACAATTAAAAGACGTGTAAGGGGGTAAACAGAAAAATAGACGCGGGTAGCGTCCAAGTGAGCTAAAAAGTATATATAAGAGGGATCAAAATGATTGTGAAGTTTGCGTGAGCTTGTGTTCTTTGTTATTCCGCTTTCTGGCCTCACTTCGTCTATCACGCACCTCATAAAAGTCGAATATTTACGAAATCCGATGGGACCAGTAGCGAAGCACATTTCCACAGTTCCGGCGAATCCGTTCGTGTAGGTGCCATCGCCAACGCGACGTGTCACCTCCTCGTTGCATTTAATCTGCAAGAGATATTAGTATCAAAAGCGTGCCTCTGTAATTTCATCAGAGTTATATTTTATTGCAAAAGATATTATTAACTTCTTATATTTAACTTTTCTCCGATAAGAGAGCCATATATTATTTTCCATTTTATTTATATAATTGATTATTATTAATTAATTGCACGTACGAGAATGTGTTGAGCGTGCACGCAGATAATGCCGAGGAAGATCGTCAATGGGGGTGCCAGTAGCAATCCGGCATTCTTGAAAGCGTCTCCCAACGCAAAGATCCCCGAACCGACGTTACCCTTGAACAGATGCATCATGGTTTCCAGGTACCTGCAGTTGTCCAATTCCAGTTCGTTAGTGCGTTCGATTTATTCTAAACTCGACAATGTGAATCAAGACGAATCATCGGATATAAGCAGGATTCCAGTCATTATAGAGATTATAAGCTATGAATCAAAACGTGAATAAGAATGTTTGATATGCGTTCCAAATATGCCAAGGAATCATATAAAGTGCACATGATTTGCGGGAATTTTTGGGTTTCTGCCAGTCATCGACTTCATTCAATTTTGCTCGTTTAGGATTGTTAAATTCGTCTCTTTATATTGTTTAACTGTACAAATCAATTTAAGCATATGATGTTTAAAAAAACAATTAGTTTCTCATATAAAATATAGATTGCAATTCGCAATTAATGAATTCTTATGATTTCACAATATCGTTTACAAATATGTTAATAAATACGAGTAGCTCTACTATTTGCGATTATGTATGCGTAATTATAAAATACAGTCATGGACAAAATTATTAGGTACTCTTGTTTTTTATTCTTTTTTTATTTAACTATTCCTTCCAATTTACTTAAAAATTGGAAGGAATAGTTAAATGAGTAGGGTGCCTAATAATTTTGTCCATGGCTGTATCTAAGCAGAAGAAATCACGTTTTGGAACGCAGAAGCCGCTTAGCAGTTCGCAATCCTTAATGACGATAAGGCGACAAATGATGAGTTAAATGTGATTATTGATGCGAATTGATGCACGCCAAAAACGTTGATTTCATATGGCTCGATGTCTGTCAATTCTTTGCAATAGAATTAAAAGACGAATCTTATCTTGCGACTCAGCGATACCGACGCATCTACGTGCAAACGTATTTTTGCACAGTTGAGAACGTTAGAAAACTGTAACGAGTCATCAATGTCAAAACAACGTCACATTCCGACGAAATGTGACTCTTCCCGGAAAAAAGTAGTTACGATTTGAACGGAAATACGATGAATTAGGTATTTTATCGAATCATTGTAAACGAGTAACGAGATAATAAAATACTCGCTTCCGTCTTTTGAAATCATATGTTTCCCGATCACGTGCCATTTCTTGTCGCCGTATCATTCTTATCGTGTTGCAATATTTGTTTGTTTCTCTAGAGATGTTTATTCTTAAGATGTGTTACACTGTTTTCATCGCTTCGTGCATGACATGCGCTAAGTGCTCTTCTGTTTCTGTTAATGCAATCTTCATCAATGTCTAACGCACTTCGCTATCGATCTATCTGTGTTTGTCGCTAGTAAAATTTTTCTGTTCTGTTAACGCCGATCAAACTTACGAGGTGGGATGGTGCACGGAGATACCGTGCTCATTACTACTTCCATCCTTGATGGTATCGCCGCCCTTCTCCATCGCCAGGATAGGATCTTTCGATTGGAATGCTCCATAGGTCCCGCTATTTCTGTAATCAAAAGAGAATTGATGAACACCAAAGATTAGTGACATAATAAAAAAATGATTGATCATAGCGGATGCCAGATCTATTTTTACGTTCTAAAAAAGATTTTATCTCACTGTCAAGATGAAGGAAGTGGTTACGCTTAAGCTAAATTGTCGTTATGTACGTACATCTAACGATGACCCTGATATTTCACGGAACTTTCCACGTATAATGGCACTAATCGCCGGATATGTACGCGCAAGCTGTAATTTTCAAGCGAAATGATTGAATTTTCACAATTAACGTTAACGACAACATGAGACTGGCGCAAATAAAAAATGTATAGCGAGAAGATATTTTCCCAACGAGTCCGATAGGCATGACGATCATGCCAATGGAATAATACGCCATTCTTGGCAATGATCTGACACCCGAAATAGCATGTCTGCAAAGGAGGGTGTTAAAAAAAGTCGATTTTTTGCCTAATCCCGACACCTAAATTATTTATGTGGAAATGATCTTTGAGCTTTGTAGAGTCTGAAAAAAACATTCATTGTTCCAGGAAATGCTGGGAAATTTGTTAGATATGTGATTATAACATCTCCACATTTAACTAAATGAGGAATTTTGCCTTTACGCACTTGACGTTTAAACTGTTTTAAATAGATTAGATTAGATTAGATTAGATTAGATTAGATAGATTAGATTTTTCTTTAATATTTTTAATCATCAGCTTTTAACAAATCCTTTTAATACTAGAGAATTTGTTAGAAGCATAATACTTAATGCCAGAAGAGAGTCCTCTCAATTGTGACTTAAATACATATTTGTTCCTCTGTACACGGTCTTTGAAACATACAAGAAGAAATGTTATTGTACTGCATTTCTTCCCTGTATGATAATAAAAAGCAATAAACACTTATATAAAAAATTATTTTCGAAAATACAGTTTTGTCAATAGTAATAGAACGCCGATCATAAACAGCGTGAGCAAGTTTCATACTATTCTTACAGTTCTGAAGATAAAGATTAAATAAATGTTTTGACAAATGCTAAATCGACTTGTTAATATATATGATTCTTAAATGTAGACAGACTGTCAGACAAACAGACAGACAGACAGATAGACAGACAGACAGACAGAAGAGGTGTAAATCCGACTGGCAATCTTCCCTTAATGGAAAAATTTTGCTGAAAATTTTGCTGAAATTATTCTACGTTTTGAAACACTTTTCAGCGAGATTTTAGCAAAATATCAGCATAATTTCAGCGAAATTTAATTGAATTTGAATGTTTTTTATGAATATTTTCATCGAAATTTAATTAATTATTAAAGCACATTCGTTTTCATCGAACTTTAATAATTAATTAAATTTCGATGAAAATATTCGTAAAGAACATGCATTTCAAATTCAATTAAATTTCGCTCAAATGCTGATATTTTGCTAAAATCTTGCTGAAAAGTGTTCCAAAACGTAGAATAATTTCAGCAAAATTTTCAGCAAAATTTTTCTACCAGGGCCGCGCGATACATTTCGGGAATGTCGCTAATGTCGGCGGTAGTATATCAGACAATTAAAAATGTATTTTATTAATATCTACTCCTATCTACTTATATAAATTAGGAAACTATTACTAAAATTGCGTATAGTACTTTTGTATTATCGATTCTGCGCAGAGGCAAAGCCCTCTCCTTAGTTAATTAGTTAAATGCGAACATATTATTATAACGCGTCTACCTAATTTCCCAGTATTTCTTGAATGTTTTTTTCAGACTCTACAAAGCTCAAAGATCATTTTCACATAAATAATTTAGGTGTCGAAATTAGGCAAAAAAATGACATTCTTTAATATCCTCCTTTAAGGTAAAGATTACGTCCGACGTTTATCAATTGTTTTCGTATTGGTATCTCTTGTTTCGATGCACTATAAATTATTACGACTTGAGCTTGTAGGCGATATGTTTTATTCGCTATTCATAAGCATACGAATATTTATAAATTAAAGTAAATTAGATACGAATGTCAATGGTTACTTAACTAATAATAGATACTAATAATAGTTAATAGCTACTGATAAGAATTGATCGTCCATGTGCATTAATTATGGCGAAAATTAGAAAAAGAAGTTTTTTAAAATCCGTTTATCACGTTTATCACAACTCGCGTAACATCGGATCGTAACGTCGTTTAATGATTGTCCACGTAATTATGCAACTCAACGAGTGATTAGTTAGCCCCAACAAAGTAATTAAATCACATTCCTCATGTGGCGCGTTCAATCAGAATTAGCAGTGTCGCACACTTGCGACCGCACTAATCTTCATGCAATTACTATCCGTCACAGCGTCTCATATTAATCAATTTTTTAATTATTGATTACATAATGGACCGATTCTCCTCGAACTCATTAATCAAGTGTAATCAAACATCTCCAGCAGAATAAATTTATGATGTCTTATGATTGCTACTATCAGATATTGATATCAAAAATGATATAAATAGATTATATATTGGTAAAAAGAGAGAGAATCTATTGCAATCTTGATTGTTTATGTTGGGGTAAACTCACCCAAGTGACTGCTTGAAAGTTGTTTCGTCGCCGTGAATAGAGCTCTTTTTCGGCGAGTTCGCGGAAATCGGATTACTGTTCATTTCCATCTGTAAAATAATTAGACATAGGTGAGACAATGAAAACGTTTTTGAATGCTACGAACGTGTCGTACTCAAAACATATGCAATACCCAAGTAGAACACGAAAGTAAAAATGACGTCAAAATGATGCTAAAATGACGCCTTTGACATCATTTTGACGTCATCATGACTTCAAAAATGATGTTAAAGGCGTCATTTTAGCATCATTTTGACGTCATCATGACTTTCTGTTCTATTTGGGATAATGTATGTATGTTATTCTATTGTTCATGTTTTGTAGAATATATATATTATATATATACATATATTCTACATATATATATGGATACAGAAAAACGAACATATATTCTAGGGAAACACTAAAGTATATATAGCACAGTGTGCGCCTCGATGCTCTATTCTCACGCGCGGTTCTATTCGTGAGTCCGGAACTCTGGACTCGTACTTTTCGTAACGACACGTACGTCATAAACTCGCCAAAAATCCTTTGTTCAATTGTCTAGACGCGTTTCGACAACATGATGAATGAAACGCGTATGTATATGCACGACATCAGTTCGGCGCCAAGTACGCGTACTGTCGTCGGCACCAAGCGTCGCTCAAGTATGTATTTTTACGCGAGTTGCGCTCTTTCGTTGTTTCTTTTTTCGCTGAAAACTTGATTGCGACGAGTGAAGATGGATCAAAGGTGATTTCCTCGGTATTATTCCATTATTAACAACGTATCGCCGTCTGTTAATTGAATGCGCCTTGCACGTCTCAGTATTGATTGGCTTCTTAATTAATCTGTAGCGTGCACAGTATTTAATCCCACGACGGAGATCAATATAGTATTAAATGAGAAAAAAAAGGAAAAGAGGAAAAACGCTCACTCACGTATGAGACATGAGAAACGTGACGAGTCT
The DNA here is from genome assembly GCA_003063835.1 of Aphaenogaster floridana. NCBI lineage: Eukaryota > Metazoa > Arthropoda > Insecta > Hymenoptera > Formicidae > Aphaenogaster > Aphaenogaster floridana. The sequence goes on from NJRP01000006.1 coordinate 1,288,221, forward strand.
AGCTTGCCAGCTTGTCTAGTTATGACCATACATATATATAAATCATTACAACCGTTAATTTTTTTATATTTTTCTTCAATTAATCCGTTTGACAAGATAATCGATATGCCAGACATAAACAAATCGATCAACTTCATAATCAGAGTATTGACTTTGAGCATTGCTCTTTAATCAATGTTTTGTCCGTAAATTATACGCGATTAAGAATAAACAGCGTAATTTTGATCGTAATGAATTTTTCGGTTGATTTGTCTCCGATACGATTAAATAAGTGTACATTAATTTGTTTGGAATAAATCATCATATAATTCAGTGGTAGGTTTCCATCTTTCTTTTACCCGCAAGATAAGAGAAGGGTGAAAAAATAAATAGAAATAGAATTTTTAAAAGATATAAAGAGTTTATCGATGTGCTATCTGATCTTTGTTACGCGGTAAAAGCAAACGACGAGTGATGTCCTCCCGATGAAGAGAATTTCGTAACGCGGAAGTGTACAGTCACCATCAGGCGGCATTTCTTCAGGCGAATAATAAAAAGGGATGACCTTTTATATTAATTGTCATGTAAAACGCACCAGTAATCATTTCCTGCGCCACTTACCTTTAATGTGTGGCGTAAACGATCTTAATCGAGATATCCTCCAGGTTACAGCCTGAGAAGCTATTATATACTTAATTATATACTTAAACCCCGTGTGCGTCCAACGCCACGTGGAAGCGCTGGATTGTCACCCGGCGCAAGTGGAACAACACGAAATATTTACGGCGCGTTGCTGACGTAAGAATGTCTTACGATAATCGGTGCCTAATCGATCATTATATGTATAATAATCTAAAAACGCAACTGTATAAAAATACAGCCAAGGATAATGTAAAATAATGGGTGATTACAATAATTTCTCCGACGTAGCTTCTGGTATCGATAATGACACGCCGATGCAGAATAGATAACGTCGATAAATGCGCGCAAAGAACTGCAGATATCGTCAACGCTGTCTGCAATTTGCGCAACAAAAAAAGCATGTTCGTTATGGTAGTATGTGAAAGCAGTGTGTAAAATGTTACAGTGCATTAAACATAGGAGGAGATATGACTGTCTACGCTAGATAATACTCTCGCGAGTGCAATGTATACACTATTATCGCTTCTTATGCTAATAGATCACGAATCGTGACCCTTAACCGGATCCAAGCGCCTCGCACAGAAGTAGCGTAGACGATTTTACTCATTAAGCAGATAATAGTGCTAGACGATGTTTTTTTCCACTGTTCCAGAGCTCAGAGATACGAGATATAGTCGGAAAGAAATTAAAATTCCAAGGAGGCGAGCGTAAATAAAAGACGGTGAAGCATAATGCAGAGTCGAAGTTACGCTAGCACAAATGTCTGATTGAACGTAGCGAAAATAAAATCGCGATTATCTATGCAAGGCCAAATCTTGCTATATTATCTCATTCATTTATATCTATATTATTTTATTTATTTACATTTAATACGTAATATATTATTTTGTGCGTGTATACGATAAATATATTATCATTTATCAGTTTTTTAATATATTTTATATTCTTTCTGAAAATATAATATACTGCGTTGAATCATCGATATTATTTTGCGTATTCATATATGATTCATTTGAGTAATATAGTTTATCACTCTGAGCGATTGCAGCATGCGGACAAATGGACTTCACGATTCCGGAGCAAAAGTAACAGGCGTGACAATACGATTTCTCTGACAGTTAATGGTCCGTTAAAAATTCCTCTTAAAACTATAGTGGCGTATCCAAAGTATTACGTACTTGAGCTAGTTATTAGCTCTGTTTAATTTGACGCTTGTCAAGTCCTTACTTCCGTTTAATTCAGCCCTCATGTGGAAATAAACGCAAGTATGGTAAGCAAAATTGTACTCTCGTATTAAAATTTATGATTACTAAATAAAAATTAATTACAAAGATACGCGTTAAGTAAATTAATTAGTAAACTTTATCGAGAGGTATCTGTTGTATGCCAAGAAAACAAAACGATGATTAAATCGTTAGTAGAAAAGAACGCCACACGCTTTATTATAATGACACAGTGAAAAAAGATGATATATCATTCGTCGAAAATTTGTATTCTGTCTTTTTATTGTGAGCTAATCACACAATCGTACGGTAAACACGCTGACAATGTACTTATCCAGTTAGTCAACTTAATGTAATCATCGTAATTGCTGTCGTAATTTGTCGGAGGGTTTTTTCAACGTGCCGATCACGTGATTGTTTCAGAGAAGGGCGGAGTAACGTCGTGCGGGGTAATGTCATTCAATTTATTCGAATCTCTTAAGTCACGATGAGAGATAATTACGTTTGAAATCGTTTGCCGTTCCACTTATTAGATTCACGTCAAACGTATCCAGTATAAATATTTTCATACAAAAATATTTATAAATATATATAATTATGTAGGATTTTATTTTTTGGTAATGACCGTACGTACACGCGACATAAATGATAAATATGTTCATATATGTTTTTTTTCTCTTGTATAATCTGTATCTGTATATATAGGTAAAATAATTTTAAAAAATAATCAGAAAAATAATTTTTGCATTGTTTTTTATTACAAAAAGTAAAATTGCAATTTAAAGAATTGTTTACCGGGTAGGTGAACTCACGATCACGTTTGCGATTTTACGATCCCACGGTAGACGATCAAACAGCACGAGCAACTGCTGAAGCTCGGACGACCTAAAACTCTGTCACGTGTCTCACTTGAGGAAACTGCAGCATCTGCTTTGACCGACGTGAATTCACTTTTTGGCAATGTTACCGCTGCCGACGACGATACCACCAAAATAGAAATGTTCATCGGCGCTCATTTGGTCCCGGTCACGTGTACTTTATCAGACGCGAACTACGATGGCGTCAAAGTGCCAATAAGCGTTTCTGGTTTAAGAAAGAAGGGGGAGAATTTTTGAGAGGGAGACTCGAAAAAATATTCCTTATACCTTTCGAGTGACAGCGGCGACCGCAAAAAATTTATCGGATGTCATTGAAAGTCATGACATTCGCGATTAGGATGCGATCACGCTCATGTTTAGGCTGTCAAGCTGATTAGATAATGATTTAGCACGGCTGATAAAGACATGTTGCGCGAGGAATTGATACGTCGCTTCACTTTCGGAGAATCTTTGAGAATAAAGCAGTTTTCAGAGAAGGTAAACATCTCTAAAATTAAGTTGAAGTACCCCAGATAACTCGGAAGAATAGAGATGACTTAAGACGAAGAGCTTGCAGGAAATAATTATCTTGAAGAGGTATATGTCTCAGACATGGAATGACGAGGGCGTTCGTTTTTGTTTTGATGTCTAGTATTTCAGAGATAGTGCGCAAGTTCCGGGACACGCGGTATATATGTATACCGGAATGTATAGATATCGCTCGGAGAAGGCAATTCGCAAGTCAACAATATGAAACCGCGATCACGACAGAATGTCATCATACGATAAGCCGACATCATTTCGCGATAACTCACGTACAAGTATTCCTTACCTATCTTTGTAAAAAATTCGATCGCGCAATGCAACAAATAAAGCTTCCTTTCACTCACGTTCACTTCTCTAGTAGCTGAAGATATCGTTGAAGTAGATGAAGGTATCATTCATCTAATTCACGTAACGTGAACAATATAGCGAAATCACAACGAACTGCAAAAACAGGATGTGTAAGTTTCCATTCGATAAAAATCATTCTAGTCTCTCTATTTTCATTACTTCCTACAAATTTGATGCATATATAACCGCAATCAAATCACTGCAATCGCCGACTGAAATTGTTGCACTTGCTATCCTTGAAATGCGTTACCGAGAAAAATGTTCTTTTTTTCTCTGTATTAACATTTACGAAGGTGCGGTGAAGCATATTACATGATGCAATACATAATTGTATCATGTGATGTACGCATGATATCCTGGAACATGTAGGTGCAAAGGACATTCGAGCACAGATTTTTCACCTCACCACATTGGTATATACAAGCCCCTCAGAAGCCAACTTGTTCAATTTCATAAAAAATAGAGAAAAATTATGAAGTTATATACTCTAATCATATATACTCCGATATTAAAATAAAAAAATTCACAAAAAGTGCAGTTTGACTTCTGAAAGATTCGTATCTTTATCTGTACGTAAAATCGCATATTGCAACATCACGATGCGCTTTATACCAATCGAATCGTATTTGTAAATAACGATATTTCGGTACTAAGCCTAGTGCGTCATTAAATGCAATTTTGGCACTTGCTAGAAGAAAATCGCGGGCTTGGCGCAGCTAAAAACAATGCGATCTTGGCGGAAAAAGCTTCGAAGATAAACGAATGTATTTGCGCTTAAAGCTAACTGCCCGAAACTTATCTGTATAAGAACAACATGGCAAATATTGTCGCAAAAAACAATGTTGACGCGAATGTAAATGTCCGACGAAATTACACGTGTTTTCAACAGTCGAAACAACGATGCCCATCGCTGAATTCAATTTTATTACGCGGCTGTCTAAGAAAAAAGTTCGAGTAGAACTATAATAATAAGAATTAAACAAAATCGCACATCAACAAAAATAAATGAACATAAATGACCGTTCATAATAAAATTCATATTTTTGGCAATCTTCAAGCAGAATAAGTCCCTACAAAAGTATTATAACTTATATAGCATAATCTCGGGAATTATCAGGATAACGTAATTGAAATTTAATCTTTTATCATCTGATATACACAGACGCACATGCAATAGATAATATACAGAAGCTCATGTAATAAATAATGAAGCTACGAATTAATCATTTCAGTTATCAAATATCATTGTTTAAAATCTTTCAGCTTCTTCATGCCTGCGTGAGTATTTACTTGCAATAATTGATATATAAGAAATCTAGCAAAAAGATTGAAAATGTTAGAAGCACATAACATCTAGAAGAATTGATAAAAAATGTCGATATAAATCTGCAAATCATTCCTGCTAGGCGATTCAGTAACTCGTGTCGTTATGATAGCGACAGCCTATGAGAGTTGCCCCTTTCTCTTGGATTGTCCTTGCCATTGGCTGTCGCTATCATAACGACAGGATAACGAGTTACTGAATCGCCTAGCTGGAGGTGTATTCTGTAATTTTTAACGATAGCATACGTTATCGTTATGTTGTTGCACAGCTTTTTTATCATAATTTATACCTGCGCAACGATAATAATCCCACACAGCCCAAAACTTAACAGAAATGTTTCAGAAACTTTCTCGAAGCTTTGAAACGTTTCTGAAACGTTTCTGTTAAGTTTTGTGCTGTGTGGGACAACGATAACGACACTGTCGTTAAAAGTTATAAAATAAGTTGATTGTCAAGCATTTATTTCAAAACGGACTTTTATTTTCATTTATACGAAAGATATTCTAATACAACGTCTGTTTTCCATTTCAAATGTGATACCTTTACATAAAATTATATACTTTAAAGTATACTTATACCTTCATCAGAACTATGTAAAACTGCAATAACTAAAATATCGTATCCAGCGTTGTAGCAATTACATCTCACTACAAATTACTCGACTTTTTTATCGGTCGTTATAGATGAACTTAAAATTTTGTATATATCTTTGCACGATACATGTCGTATTTCTTGCTTGCTATGACAATTTCCTTAAATTTAAAAAAAAATTTAAGGAAATACGAGTAAAAACTTTTTGCAAACATATGACGAGAACTAACGCAATCATATTTGCGATGGATTATAAACATCATTTATTGACTGCTCCAATTAACGAGTGGTGATATTCCGCGTGCAAAATTTGTGTTAAATTCATATTAAAATCATCATTAGACAACAACGGGATAATTATAAGCTTTCGTATTAATTCATTTCTTTTCAATCAAGAATTATCCTTGATTTATTCCTTCGTGCGATGACCAGTGTTCATGACAATGTTTTATATTAATCCATTCGTCTCGCTAAAACTTCGAAAACAAGTTATTCTCGTCAGTTTCAAGAGAGAAAGAGAGCGATGAGAGATCGTTTATTATTCAAAATTGCGCGATAGTAAATAAAGTCTGAGGCAAGCCTGGGAAGGTTAACAACTGACCGGCGGAATGAGTTGTTGCGAAACGCATTAAAATCTAGTGGCAAGTGACACACGTATGTACGTACCTTCCTTCGCGATCGATTCGTCTGTTCTTGATTATATCCAGATAATAAGAGGACCCGAATGCTGATAACCCATGGATGGTGCCGTCGATTGTCGCCGTTCCTACGATCGCACGTTCAACGGTTGGCTGCTTACGCGCGACTGAAACGGTGTCGGTCTGAAACCGTCGAGGAATACTCGGCGCAACAACCACTCGAAGGCTGTCTACTTCCTTCTGACTATTCGCTTGCTGCCGCTGCCGAAATGCCGTGTCCCTTTATTCTTGGCACCAGGCTTGTTACAGCCCGGGGCAGAGACCGTGTCGGTTTCATCATCGAGTGCACGGACCGAAAATCGACCTCAATCCCGAGTGAGGCCGTAACTTCACAATAGGAAAGCCTTGGATCGCGTATACTTCACCTACGACTGCAGATTTTATCGATAGCGTGGTCGTTATCGATAGCGTGGTCGAGGTCATAGAGTTTACGAAGGGAAAAAAGGCAGAGTGATAAGAAAAATTTGTTGTAACACAGCGGTAAAATTTAGCGGCGAAAAAAATCGTCAAAATATCGCTTGAAAGAACACAATGGGTGGTTTGATTATTTGGCGGATTTAGAAAATTGAATATAGCAGATCGGGTAATCTGAAGTTGAAGGTGCTGAGAAAGGAATTCGCGAATTAATAAGTCGGATCAGGGAGTTAAAAATGGCCTTAGTAGCCGAAGAGAGATCATAATCACATAATCGAGAGAATTAAACTGTCGCATCAAAGCGCATTCGAGCGTCGCACCGCGTGTGATTGCGACGGTCTTACACTTTCTCGTGACTGCAATTAAAGATTAACGAGTCGGAATAACTTGCGTGAGTATTGTCATTCATTTTTTGTTAGCATAAAAGACCTCAATAGCGCGGCTGTAACGTGCAAAGATTGATGTATTACCGGTCAATGCACTCGCTTTCGCACCAAAGGCTGGACTTTGTATACGCTACAAGAAGCCAATTAATGAAAGCCAGAAAAGGAGCGGAATTTTTTTTCCGATCCGAAAGTACAATTGCAAGTACTCGCGACGGGGATTGTTTTGTTTTTATAAACTGGACGCCTGCGATCAATGTGGCAACGCTTAACTTCGATAATCCAAATGTAAACCTCACGCTTTAATGACGAAGGATACGTTGCGACATAGTTTAAAATAACGTCGATGGAAATCCGACCTCGCTATTGACGCGCGTCCTCGGCTTCGGCACGGAGGTTTCCTTATTTGAAAGTAAGAGTGCATTCGAGGCACCCAAGGCCTCCGCGCACATGCATATGCACAAACCGCAACTAAAACCGCGCGATCAGGAAAGCGATATAAGAGGCGTGGTAAGCGATATAAGGAGCGAGATAAGGAGTGCACGCGTATTGAAAAATTTATGCGTATCAAATCTACGATTCCGGCGAACGACTCGGCTCCAACGAAAACGGACGACACGCGCAGCACGCGGACCAGAAACAGAAACGAGGTCGTACGTGCGGTTTTATAGGCGTGGGTTGACCTTAAACCGTTGTGCAGCCGTGGACGGGCACATAATGTACCTGTATGCAAACGTATACTCGACTCCGGAATAGGATTTTTGTTTCGCTTTTTAAAGACACCTTGTTATTCACCACGGAAGTCGCCAACCCAGGCAGAACAGAAAGTCACGATAACGATGACGTCACAATGACACCAAAATTATCTCCAAAAATATGACTACACTGAAAGAAAGGCTTGGTTATAAAAATCCAGGCTTGGTTAATGTTACCAAGCACCTTGGTGAAATAGTTTCAACTAAACGCATAATAAATATTACATAATTTTGTTGGCTCAACTAAACAAAATTTGGTCTTTTATAATTATTACAAATGTTTATAATTATTACAAAATGTTTTGTTATTATTATTATATAATCGGTGATAATAATCAAATACTTAAAAAAAAGTATTACTAAATGCATCTCACAAGTTTACCAAAAATTTTTTTTCAGTGTATCAAAGGCGTCATTTTGACGTCATTTTAACTTTCGGTTCTACTTGGGAAGTGTAGAACAGAAATTAAATCGCTTCTTTACATCTTCATTTTTCGTAAAGCGCCTTTCCCTCATGAGAGTATACGTGAGAATCGGGTCGCACTTAGAATTAATCGAGAATGGATGGGTCTCTTCTTGACGACTCATTCTCTCACATGTAATTGCGTAGCGCTGTCTCCCGCGTTGCGAAATCTGCGAATCTCTGGCGAAACACACAGATACCGCGATCGGTTAATCCGCGAAGCTTCGCGGAATTGCCATCATAAATGGTTCCATCAATTAAAGTAATACCCGTCGGGCGATTAGCAAGTTTGCTCTAGGCCCGCTTATCAGCCGCCGGCAGTTTCTCTATTGAGGAGAGAAATCGTGCAAAATATCGCGCGAATGCTCTCTTCGCAATCATAAATCTTACCTTGAAGGGCCTGATACGCGAATCTTCGAGCTACTCGATAAATAACCCGATAGAGCGGGTAAACCTCCACCCGACACCTTGAGCTTTGATAGATATCCACGTTTTTTTTTTCTTTATTTTTAAACATTCGTGTATTCTTAATATTGTTTATCACGTACATTTAAATAATTTCGTGGGCGATGAATTGATCTTATCATTCAATCGCATTGAAGTGCAGCGATAAAAATCGGAGATTACTAAACGAATTTGCGCGATTACATTGAATATGATAATTTTTAAAGCAAATATGCTGATTAGATTGTGGCGTAATGGAACTTTGCTACTCTGTTGCAAGTTTATTGGTCAATATTTTCCGCAAGCCACAAAGAATCTGTGCAAGATAGCGACGCTTCTGCTGCGTTGACAGCTGTGGTCTGCGGCAATTTATCACATAACTTATTTGTTAGAATATAACCGGTCCACGATAACCGATGCTAGCCGGTCCAGTTCGCGCGGCAGACCATTAAAATTTTCCATTATGATGACGCAGCACGCCAAGAAATATACCTTCGATAACAATAAGAACGCTCCTAAGGCAAGATAAACATTAAAAAGGCTACAGTTTATTTTATGACTAATTCCGAGATAACACGTTGACTCTACGGAAATATCCACTATGGAAAATTCAATTGACAAGATTCTCTGAAGAGAATCGTCTTCTGTGTCTATGCACGCTTAAATCTCGCAGGACATGTAAATATCATAAAATAATGTATAAAGTAAACGGAAAAATTTAAATCTATGCAAACATCCTGCCATTGTCTTAGGCTTTAACGTTTTGCAATTAAAATTGCGATTCGTTACAGTCGAGTTTCTAAATTACGATTTGGAACGAAGTGGTGTTATATAATATCACGTTACTGGAATTTAAGTTTATTTTATATTTTGAAGCCACTATTTAGAGAATCGGTGCCAAGATGCGTGGTCTCTCGGAAGAGGATCCAAAATAGCTGACGCTTTCGGCGACTGGTCAGTGACCGATGCATTTCGCAATTCCTGATAACGTACGAAACAATAGTATGGCTCTACATATATAACGAATGCTCATAAATATATCCTTAAGAAGCAAATGATAAGATCTTTTAAAAATCAAGTTATAACTTTGAGAGAGAGAGAGAGAGAGAGAGAGAGAGAGAGAGAGAGAGAGAGAGAGAGAGAGAGAGAGAGAGAGAGAGAAATATAAAATTTATATGAAATATGTGCCGAGTGTGTTTATCTATATTTCTCCCACGGCTACTTGGCTACCCAATTATTTGTCCATTTTTCGATAAGTATTAATTTAACTTATCTCTCCAACCTGTTTTTCTAAAAAATATAAAAATGCATTTATGCATTTTAATTTCGTTGGAGATATAAATTGCTAATCAAAGATCGATATTTTAATTAAATAATTTGTCTGTAAGAGGATTAATATCTTTATAATCTCATTGTTAATGTACTCCGAATCATATATTCTTTGTACAAAATTGAGAGACAAAGCAATTATGTAGCGGTGCTAATTCAATTCGTTAGAATGGTGATTCATGCCGTTTCCGTGACAATCAATCAATTTCTAAAAAGCTTCGTTATTACCTCTTGTGATAATATTAATGTTCATCTTGTTCCGTGCAATGTATAATTTCTAGACAAGAGCATTGAATTTCATGAAATAACAAAGATCGACACTTAATTAATGAAAACGAAAACGGGTGCGAAGTGTTGATGGTCAAAGCGAACGTCATCAAATCAATGCCAAATCTGTGCCAAACGAGAGGATGTATCGGTCCTAATTTATCGTCAACTCCGATTTGCAGACCGAAACTCGCTCTGGCAGTCGTCCGCCTTGTTGCGCAAGACCCGGAGACCTTGACCGACGCCAGTATCTGGAGTTTGTTTTAACCATTCTTTCTATAGCACCTCGCATCATATTTTTATCGTTTTTTTTGACAGTTAAAAATATCTACGTATGTCACTTTCGATATTATTAAACCTGATACAAACTCTGCGCGGGGTATCGGAAACTTTAAGAGCTGCAGTGAGGATCTTTTTTTTTCAATAAAAGCAAAACAATGCAATATACAACTGCGTACATAAATTTTTTTTCATTAACGTGCTACACAGTGTTAAAAAAGCTGGCATTTAAGAAAATTGAGAAAACAAATGCGTTGTCGAAGCGAAATATAACATTTATATAACATATAAAATAAATTATTTCAGCTTAAATTAGATTAAAGGCGAATGCACTTGAAGATGAGGATGCCGTTTACTCGTTGGCAGCGAGTGCGACCACCGTGAAACGTACTTCGTTGGGATCGCGTTCCATGTATTCCTTGCATACGCGAGCGGCATCGTCCAGGAGTGCCTCGGGCGTGGTCGAACCGTGATTGATAGGAGCAGGCTTTCGACCATCTGAAAAAATAATCTTTATTTTTAATTTAACCGCGTCATAAAATCAATATATATCAAACACGTACCTAGCTCATACAGGGTACCATCCTTATGTATAAACGCGACAAAGTGGTGGTACACTTCAATATCTTCAGCTGGCGCCTAAGAGAAGAAATGTATTTGTAATTCGATTTAAAAGACAATTTTATCATTTTCAGCTACGAAACAGCAAAGTACCTCGGTCTGTCCTTCTTGGGCAGATTCCATGTGAGTATCAATGATGTCTTGCGCTTTTTCTAAATGCTCGCCACGTTCAATGTACGAGAATCCTTTGGTTTCATCTAGGAACTTCTTGAGAAAGCCGTCGTCCAACTGTATGCTGTAACAAAAAAAGAAAATTATTCTTATCGTTTATCAATAAGACAGACTGAATTATATATGATCGTAGATACTCACGCATCCAAATTATTCGCTACGCTGTGAAGTAACGCAATTGTCCCACATGCGTTCGAAATAGATTGCTTCATATGATAAACAGAATCTGGAGCGTTGATCTTGCTGTCTTTAACTTCTGCTTTGTCGTCTTCAGTCTTGTCAATCTAAAGAAACAATGAAATAAATCTCGCTTATAGACATTCGTCAGCCAATCCCAAAGCATTTCATTATATTGATGTATGCTACAAATATATATATATATATTTTTTTTTTAAATATATTACATATATATATATTATATATTATAATATATATATTTTATATATATATATATATATTTGTAGCATATATATAAATATATATACCTTAGAAGGAACAGGATAAAGCAGAATGACGGCAAGAACAGGCCTAGGAACGATCGCCAACAAGTCCGACTCTAAACCGTACACATCTATGACTGACCATTTCTTTGGAACGCCCAATTTGTGGAGGAACTATAAAAATAGATATCCTACATTGAATTTTTGCGCAATCGAAGAAATCTGTTAAATATTTTTTTTCTTTTATTTCGCAAGAAGAAGTGTTGCTGATCGACGAGACATCGTCTCCAAGACCACGCCGAGAAAATATTGATATTGACCGATTGAACGTTGCAATCAGCTTACCTTCGTCATAACCTGAAACAGAAGGCACGATCATTCTATCGCTGCTCGAGCAACGACGCGTTGCAACTCGACAGGAAGCTCACTCACCTCCGGATTCGACTCCAACGGCACCCAAGCCATGCTGAATCGCGATAATTCCCGTGGGCAAGAAATTCCGTTCCAAAACGCCGGTAAACGTCTGTTCTTCGACGAGCCACCTCTCTCACGTTTCCGTCGATTTCAAATTCGTGCGGTCTCGTTTCCACGACACGCGAAACGTCGAGTCACGCCACGTCTCGTTTCCGAATCGCGCGATATACATCGATATATATATCGATGGCGATATATCGCTCGCGATTGGCCGCGTGCGAAACACCCTAGGCCGCGTGCGAAACACCCTAGGCCGCGCGCGAAATACCCTAGCCCTAGCGCCAATTTTGCGTAGAGACTAGAGATCATCGACATATAAGGCCCAGTTCAAATATGGCTAGTTAACTTAACTAGTAGTTATTCCATTGGAATTGACCAATCGCATTTGTTAATTATGCTTAACGACAAATGCGATTGGTCAATTCCAATGGAATAACTACTAGTTAAGTTAACTAGCCATATTTGAACTGGGCCTAAGGCCCAGTTCAACAATGGCCAGTTAGCTTAACTAGTAGTTAAGTAGTGATACCAACCACTGAAACCAAATTCGGCAAGCTATTTACAAGGTTAGGATTTGTGTCTCGCACAAAAATTTTGACAAGTTGTATTTTCGCACGTTCTTAAAATACATAAGTAAAATATTGAAAATATACAAATTTTGTAAATAAATGTGATTTTTTTGTACTATATTTAATATTTTTATACTATTTTTTCATGATTATATTAGCAAAGGTATATATATATACACATCTAGATGTGTATAAGAGACAGTGATTAGACTGCGCATCAATTATTTTGAGGAATTAGATGAAAATGCATTTGTTGATCGTTTCCGATTATCAAAGCAGAGTGTTACTATGTTGCTCAATAGGATTTATCACCAATTAGAACATTTTACTAACCAAAAAGTCAAAATTTTTGTGCGAGACACAAATCCTAACCTTGTAAATAGCTTGCCGAATTTGGTTTCAGTGGTTGGCATCACTACTTAACTACTAGTTAAGCTAACTGGCCATTGTTGAACTGGTTAATGGATCTGCAGCATCTGCACCGAAGTAGAACCAGATTGAAGGCTTCGGTGGAAACTAGACTACTGTTGCAGCTTATCACTTTGAATGCTGTCTCTTATACACATCTAGATGTGTATAAGAGACAGCTACTTAACTACTAGTTAAGCTAACTGGCCATTGTTGAACTGGTTAATGGATCTGCAGCATCTGCACCGAAGTAGAACCAGATTGAAGGCTTCGGTGGAAACTAGACTACTGTTGCAGCTTATCACTTTGTATGAGCGGTAGATTGTAGATTGCACAAGCAATTATCTTAATTTTTATTATTATCTAATTTCTTATCCTCATCTGTTTTGTAGATTGCCTCTCGGATGATACTTTGATTATACTGTATTTGTGTAAGCACGATAGTGGAGCCGAGATGTGCACGCATGATCATAATGTAACATTGGTCAAAGATAATGTAGCCCCAGTGAAGAGATAACATTTACACTGAGTTAATATTGTAACACGAAATTATTAATCCATCATTTGTAATTACAAATCAATAAAGTTTGTAAAATCTACAATTGTCAATTTTCTAAATACATCAGATTTTTTTGCGCAATTTTTAGATTTCTATTATAATTCTATTACAAAGTAAATTCCAATTCGAGTACTATCCAATTATTTTAAGACTCAAAAAATAGAATAATATAATTTTATTTAAATTAAATGTAATAAAAAATATATAGTTCAGGATTTAACGCTTTCACTGTTTTTGCGAAATTATAACGTTCCGTATAATTGTTAAATTGTATGCATAAATTATATGTAGTGTCGATCAATAATGTGATCTTTGTTTAAAAAAATCCGGAGCATCAATCTAATCTAATCTTATAATATGATACAAAACAACAGACAAAAATAGAATCCTCCGAGATTCAATACAGCCAATAGGAATAAAAGACTCGTTCAACAATCATTGCTTTCATTACAAGTTTCCCTGGCAGAACGATGCTGTTTGTACATATCTCGTACGCCGTACTGATTCTCTGTGTGTCGGTAGAGGCGTATGTTAATGTGACGAAAACGGATGAGGATAACTTTTCAACAAAAGCACCAAAATATGTTCCAACTTGGTCTAGTCTAGACAGTCGACCGCTTCCGACCTGGTACGATGAGGCAAAGTTTGGAATCTTTATTCACTGGGGTGTATTCAGTGTACCCAGCTTCAGCTCTGAATGGTTCTGGAATCATTGGCAAGGTTGAATATATATCATAGTTTTTATATTAAAAAATACTATGTAGATTAGTGTAATATTTTATATAATTTTATCATGTTATAGAGGAAAAAAAAACTAAAGCTACGAAATTTGCTGACTTTATGAAACAAAGATATCCTCCAAATTTCACCTATCAAGACTTTGCACGCGACTTCACTGCTGAATTTTTTAATGCTTCTGAATGGGCAGAGATATTTCAAGCATCAGGTGCAAAGTATATTGTATTGACAAGCAAGCATCATGAAGGATACACATTGTGGCCGTCAACGTATTCATTCAGTTGGAATTCTATGGATGTGGGACCTCAAAAGAATCTTGTTGGTAATAAAGATAAATATCTGATTAATAAAACTTCATGTTAAGTATAAAGATTCTTATATGTATTCCTCTTTCTATGAAATAGGTGAACTGGCAGAAGCTATTCGAAACAAAACACATATAAAGTTTGGCTTGTATCATTCCTTCTTTGAATGGTATAATCCTCTCTATGTAGCAGACAAAAGAAATAATTTTACAACAGATAGATTCGTGATCAATAAAGCGATACCAGAGTTGCACGAGTTGATTGAAACGTACAAGCCAGATATAGTCTGGTCAGATGGAGATGGAGAAGCAACGGATACCTATTGGAAATCAAAGGAGTTTTTGGCCTGGCTATACAATGAAAGTCCTGTGAAAGACACAGTGGTGGTGAATGATAGATGGGGCATTAATATATCATGTCACCATGGCGGTTTCTTTACATGTGCTGATCGTTTTAATCCTGGTAATTTATTATTATATTTGTGCTACATTTATAATTTTAATTATATTCCTTAATTATATTAAATAATGAAAATATACTAATAGAAATTAACAATTGTTTTTCAGGTGTGCTTCTCCCACATAAATGGGAAAATTGTATGACTATTGACAAAAAATCCTGGGGATACCGCAGAAATGCTGTTTTATCCGAATACTATACATTGGCGGGATTAGTGAAGGAGTTAGTAATTACTGTAAGCTGCGGCGGAAATTTACTGTTGAACGTTGGTCCAACAAAAGATGGCATCATTACACCAATATTTGAAGAAAGACTGCGTGGAATGGGTAAACATCTTTCGTATCTTATCATATTTTTGTATTAGTATCTTAATTGATTTAGATATCAATTTTTTGATGATCTTAATGATATACGAGTAAACTTGTTGTTCTAGGTGCTTGGCTAGCAATTAACGGCGAAGCTATTTATGATACCAAGCCTTGGACAGTACAAAATGATACCTTGACAGGAAGTGTTTGGTACACATTAAGTAAAGATGAAAAGCAATTATATGCCTCAATTCTAGAATGGCCAGATGATAATATCTTGTTATTAGGCTCACCCAAACTTTCAAAAAATTCTCAGATATATCTGCTTGGTTATTCGTCAGTAATTCCTGTAAGTGTGCTGCTACTTTTATCCAAGTATGTTATAAAAGTGGTGGTAAAATAATTGGTACGTACATTTTAGTGGAAACAATCCGATAATAAACTGGAAATAAATTTACCTGCTAACGCACACAGAGGACAGCCAGCTTGGGTATTGAAGATTAGGATGAGTATTGAATAATTATATAAGACAGTATTTTATATACTAATATAAATTTTTAATAATATATAATATATATATATATATATATATATTTAATATATACGTATGTAATGTATATACTAAGAATAGATTTTATTTTGTGAATAGCTTTAGAAATATACTTAAATCATGAAAAATAATCTTTATTATGAAACTTTTCTCTAATGAAAAATGATGTAAAAATATATTGAAATGCAGTATTATGCAATCACAATTGATTTCGTAGAAAGCCTGAAAATACATTTATATCAAAAGCAAATGTACTTTCCCGGATAAATGGGTACCAACACAAATTTGACAGCGACATTTGCCATGCGATCTTGTTTTCATGAGAAGCAAACATAAGTCGAGAATCTCGCTCTCGAATTGCGTGATTGGTCGTGAATTATTCTAGGATGTATACATGTATATATACCAAACTTGACGGCCATTAACATATAGCGATCGTTCTGTGATGCTGAAAAAAATAATCCTATATTTCAATGTAAAACAGATACCTATATAAAAAAAAATCTTTAAAAATCGAAAAATCGCATGCTACATTCTACACGAGCAATTTCTTATCTACATCTACCCCCTCCCCTTCTGTCTCTTCCTCTTTTATAAACATAAATTGTATTTCGGGTGATACTTTAATTAATTACATTATATTTGTAAACATGATAGTGGATCCAAGATGCGAACGTGATTATGATGTTTCAATTGTCACAGATAATTCAACTGATGTGTAGAGATAACCTATACATTGATCAATGGAAATAAAATGGAAATGTTAATTCAGTAGTTGTAGTCATATATGACAATAGACTTATTGATTGTCAAATTTACATTTGTCATTTTTAAATATGTATTGTACTTTTCTGTTATCACAATTATGAATGTGATTCAATTATTGAGGAAATCGATTTGCATTAATATATATTAATATGACTAAATGTCATAAAAAAACATTGAGCTTTCAACGCTTTTGTGGAATTAGTGTTTCGTAAACAGTGTTCGTTTAAATACGTTAGTAGCATCGATTAATAATATGCCTATTTAAAAAAAATAATATCTAATCTAATCTTGAAATACGATACACAAAACAATATACAGAAATAGAATCTTCGCCGAGATTTAATACAGCGAATAGGAATAAAAGCCCAGTTTGACGTCCGTTGCTTTCATTACGTGAAGTATCTCGCTGGCAGAATGATGTCGTTTGTACATATTTTATGCGCTGTGCTGATCCTTTGCGTATCAGTGGATGCGCAGAACAATGTGATAACAAGAATAGATGAGAAGGAGGATTTTGTGTCGATTTTAACAAACACACCCAAGTATGTTCCAACTTGGTCTAGTCTAGACAGTCGACCGCTACCACCCTGGTATGATGTCGCAAAATTTGGAATCTTTATTCACTGGGGTGTATTCAGCGTGCCCAGCTTCGGTTCTGAATGGTTTTGGAACAATTGGAAAGGTTGAGTGTTATACTTTTTATATTCATAAGTGCCACGCACGTAGACATAATATTTATACATACAATGTTGTGTATATATAATATGTATATATGTATAATGTGATGTGTTGCAGATGAAACTGAAACTACGAAATATTCCGACTTTATGAGACAAAGGTATCCTCCGAACTTTACCTATCAAGACTTTGGACGTGACTTCACCGCCGAGTTCTTCAATGCTTCTGAATGGGCTGAGTTATTCAAAGCATCAGGTGCAAAGTATATCGTATTGACAAGCAAGCATCATGAAGGATACACATTGTGGCCGTCAACGTATTCATTCAGTTGGAATTCTATGGATGTGGGACCTCAAAAGGACCTTGTTGGTAATAAGGATACATCTCACAATAAGTTTTCATATTAAGTACGAAGATTTTTATGAGTCCTTTTTCTATGAAATAGGTGAACTAGCACAAGCTATTCGTAGCAAGACGGATATAAAGTTTGGCTTATACCATTCTATGTATGAATGGTATAATCCTCTTTATGTAACAGACAAAAGAAACAATTTTACAACAGATAGATTCGTAACTAATAAAGTGATACCAGAATTACACGAATTAGTAGAAGCATACAAACCGGAAGTAGTTTGGTCAGATGGAGATTGGGAAGCATCAGATACTTATTGGAAATCAAAGGAATTTCTAGCATGGTTATACAATGAAAGTCCTGTAAAAGATACAGTGGTGGTGAATGATAGATGGGGTAGTGGAATGCCGTGCCATCATGGTGATTTCTTTACGTGTACTGATCGTTTTAATCCTGGTAAGTAATGTAAAATTATAACACCAATGTGCGAATTAATGTGTAATATTATTAAATAAAGATTTGCATTATAAACAGATTTATAAATTAACAAAATTTTGCTTCCTTTAGGTGTACTTCAACCACACAAGTGGGAAAATTGTATGACTATTGATAAAAAGTCCTGGGGATTCCGTAGAAACGCTGTTTTATCCGAATATTATACATTGGCAGGATTAGTGAAGGAGTTAGTAATTACTGTAAGCTGCGGTGGAAATTTACTGATGAACGTTGGACCAACAAAAGATGGCATCATTACACCAATATTTGAAGAAAGACTGCGTGGAATGGGTAACTATCTGTTGTATCTTATCATATTTTTGTATTAGTATCTTAATCGATTTAGATATCAATTTTTTGATGATTTTAATGATATACAAGTAAACTTGTTGTTTTAGGCGCTTGGTTAGCAATTAACGGCGAAGCTATTTATGATAGCAAGCCCTGGACTGTACAAAATGATACCTTGACAGGAAGTGTTTGGTACACATTGAGTAAAAATGAAAAGCAATTATATGCCTCAATTCTAGAATGGCCAGATGATAACATCTTATCGTTAGGCTCGCTTAAACTTTCGACTAAATCTCAGATACATCTACTTGGTTATTCGTCAGTAATTCCTGTAAGTGTGCTGCTACTTTTATCCAAGTATGTTATAAAAGTAGTACAATAATTTTATACATTTCAGTGGGAACAATCCGATAATAAATTGAAAATAAATTTACCTGCTAATGCACACAGAGGACAACCAGCTTGGGTATTAAAGATTGGAGTTCTTTAAAATGTATATACATTTTATTAAGAATCTATTTTATATATTTTTAGAAATATATATGAATCTTAAAAAATGATGTCGAGAAATAAAAAATTCTTGTAACCATAGTTAAATTCATACAACGCTTCAAAGGAAGTTGATAACTATAGACATAGTAAAAACGAAAGGAAATACCAGCACCTTGATCCCCAGATAAGTAAATGCCAACAGCAAGATATTACACGTGAGCTACTTCATATAGATAAGCTCCAAGTAGTTTCGTCTGAAAACAGATAAGAAGATAAATTGTTAATATGTCGATTATAATGAAAACGTTCAGTTATCAAATTTTTAGACGGTTAATTTTAATAATTATGCTTACCCCTTGGATATAGTTATGTACGTTCAACTTTTCATTTTGAGAATGTGCGCCATCATCACCCTGGCCAACTGGTAAGAGCAATACATTTTTACCAGTAACTTCCTGGAAAGTCAGGGTAACTGGTATTGACCCGCCTTCGCGGGAGAGATCAGGCTCTATATTGTAAACATGTTTAGTAGCATTTCGACCAGCTATATAATTCGGGTGATCGGGATTCTCAGACCATGGTTTGCCACCGTGGAACATGCTCACGTTCATGGTATTCGGGCTACCTCTAGCCTTCCATTTCTCATTTATATACGCGTACACCTTTTCGGTCGTATCACTTAGGGTCATGTCAGGCACTGTTCTAATCGAAAATTTGCCAATAACTTTACTCGGAATTACTGTTTTCGCTCCTGGCTCATGGAAAGCACCCTCTATCCCATGAATAGATAAACTAGGTTGTCTCCAACGATGCATTAAAAGCTTAATCTGTAAGAATTGGTATAAATATTAATGTATATTTCAGAATTTATATTAAAAAAAAGAAAAAATATACATGCGCATACTTTGTCTCCACCATGTGCTAGTTTCGTAGTTCCAACTGTGTCTCTAAATTCATTCACATCAAAATCTATATCCTTATAACTAGCTAATTCGGCATCTGTCAGTTTTGTCACACTGTCATAAATGCCATCTATCAAGATGCGACCGTTAACATCAACCAGGGTATTCATTAAGTAAATCAAATCTGCCATGGCTTCATGTACGCATCCACCAAAGGTACCACTGTGTAAATCCTTAGCGGCACAAGTGACTTCTATTAGGAAATAGCAGATACCTCGCAGACCATAAGTGATACATGGTTTCTTGGTGCCTAGCCAATAGTTGTCGGATATGCAGACACAGTCTACGTTCTTTAGAAAGTCGTCTTTCCTTGCCCAAAGGAGATCATCCAAACCTTCACTACCACTTTCTTCCATTCCTTCAAAGACAAACTATACAAAGATTTCAAATGATTAAGATAGATATAATATTATAAAATAATTAATACAATATTTGAATCAAACATCCTTAATCGCATTAGAAAATACCTTGATATTAACTGGGATATCAATCCCATTTGCTTTGTAAGCTTCCAATGCGTGTATCCAACACAGAACGGGTCCTTTGTCGTCTGTACTGCCTCGACCGTAAAGTTTCCCATTTTTTTCAGTGAGAGTGAAAGGCTCGGTATCCCATCCATCTGTCATTAGTGCCGGCTGTACATCCAAATGTCCGTATAAAACCACGGTTTTCTTCTTCGGGTCCGAACCAAGGCTTCCAAGTAGTACAGGAGGAAGTGGGATTACTCTGCTATCAGGAAGAGTCTGTGTGCCTACGTCGGCCAATTCTGTGGTTGCTCCAAGATTCTTCAACTTCACTTCTGCCCACTTCATCATTTTAATTACTTCGTCTCTGTTATCCGCCCATGCTGACACTGACTTAATAGCTACTGCTTCTTTTAAGTTATCTATATACTCCTGCTTATGTTCGTCTATGTATCTACAAAAGCACAAAAAAAAGAGACAAAGATGAACAGAAATTACAAGTAAAAGGTACACACGAATGTATGTATACATTGAACCTGCCCAAACATCTCTTCCTACAGATACGTTAGTTTTTGTAAAATTAGAGTTATTTTAAAGAATGAAGCGAAACGTACTTAAACAAGGTTTTCAACGCTGGTGGTAAAGCCATGACTGTTAATTATAATTCCGTCCAAACACGAACTAAACGCAGAAGCTGGAACTAACGCAACTGCCAACTCGTTAAATCTGCTGCTCGTAAAAAGGTGTGCCTCTCCCTCTTTTCCTCTCCTCGGGGAGAACGAAATATCCACGATAACGCGACTTCTCTGGCAGAATTGCAGAGATATCGCTTAGTACAGCAATGGTGTCTACTGTCTAATCGTGAGTGTTCGTTATTATTCGAACGTGGAACCAATCAAAAGATATTTCACATGGAAACTCACGAATGATGTCGAGGCGTATCTTGCATCTTCGCGTTTATAAACAGTGGAAAAATATATTATAAATAAGCATTATCTATCAGCAGAGCGTTTATGTATGTATAAAGATAAAAATATTCGCAGAACACCCACGTTATCATATGAGTTACGACTGTAGAATACTGAACATTGTTAGACCATTGGCGTAGCACGTCTCAATTTTGCTCTTCTCGCGATAACTCCTCTCGTTTCCCTCGTAACATCCGTCTATGCATTATACACTCATCTTAGGCCCTGCGCACAATAGGAATATTAGATATTGGGAATAGGAATTAGAATTTTAGAATCAGTTTCCTCAATGAACACTATAGTTAAATAATAAGTTATGTTGTATTTCGTTTAACACATTTACGTCTTATATCTTATTAATATCCATTGTGCGTTATACGTTCAATATTTATTGAGGAATCTGATTCTAAAATTTTAATTCCTATTCCTAATATTTAATATTCTTCCATTGTGCGCAGGGCCTTATTCTAGCATTTCGTGTGTAGCATTCTGCTTTGAATACGAAAAAGGCGTAAAAGAAGTTGTAAAGAAATATCTAGTGGTATAATTTACACATAAAGCCTATCACACAATAGGAAAGCATAGGCAATAGGAATTTGGAATTGAAATTTATGTAATACTATTTATCAGAAACCCTGTATCAACGCGGAATGGAATATGAAACAGGCAATAGGAACAGAATTTCCGACGCGTTGGATTTCTGTTCCCTATTGTCTGTACCTGACCAATCATTTGTTAGGTTATTTCCTATTCCTATTGCCTGTGCTTTCCTATTGTGTGATAGGCTTCAAAAGTACATAAAAGTAAAAAATGCATATCGTATGTATTATTTAAATATTTTAGTTAACAATAAGTACGCGTTTAAATATATTTTCATATAATTACTGTAACGCTTTTCTTTCCTAATTACTGTAATAATGTCCGTTCCTTCTTCAAATTTAGAAAAAGCTGAATGTTAAAGGTGCATTCTCAAATAAATATAAGTTCTCATATGTATTAGGGTGATTTCGACTAAGGGCCGGTATCACCATCTCCGATTAACTTGATCCTCCGATTAATTTTGTCACCAAAATTGCCAACAGCAAGAATTCAAAAAAGTAAGTCGTCAAGTCTTAACCTGTATTCTTGTCACGGCAAAGAAAAAGTGTAGAGTGAAATATAAGAAGCAAGAGATTTAATATTACAGGTAATAATACAGGTAATATTACAGGTTCAGCTGCCAAGAAATTAGAAGAGATTATCAGTTTTCAGCTTTGCAGTTGGCAACTCTTACATTTAATCGGATCAAGTTAATCGGAGATGGTGATACCAGCCCTAAATGCCGATTAACTTTGAGATTAAATCAATCGGTAGAATTGCTTACAACATTCCTAACTGTATTAAATATCCTTATCTAATCTTTCTTTCCATAATTAAGCAAAGTTAATAATTTTATCTATGTTGATAAAATAAAACGGAAGTGCTACTTGATAATTTAATCGGCGATCAACTCAACCGGCAGGATTGCAAAACTTCTAACTATGTGTTCCTAATTTTAATTTTTTTTCCATTCGTCAAGTAGCGATAAATATATATAAATATATAAATAATCCTCTTCTATATTAACCAGTGATGTGCGTTTATGTGTAAAGAATTAATTCTTTACATATGGAGTAAAGAATACGTAAAGAATGTAAACAATATGTAAAAAATGTAAACAATGTAAAATATGTAAAGAATTGAAAAGTTTGATCTTTGAACGGTTAAAATAACTTCTGCATATATACTACTCTTTTAGAATAACCAATTCTAATAAAATTGACGAATATTAAATAAAGTTCCCAGACCACACGATGTCCAAAATCAGGACATGACATCTTAAAAAACATCTTTAAAAACGTATTAAAGATGTTTTATAAGACGTCTTATGTCCTGATTTTAGACATCGTGTTGTCTGGGTTCATTCATTCACACCTGACAATGGATAATCGTGATATTTGGTTTATTATGTTATGTTGAATTCAAGTAGAGTAAAAAAATCATTTTTATTATTATGATAAACTTGTATTTGATTTGGAAAATTTAAATAAAGGTTATTTTAAAAAATGTTTTCGTTTATTATAAATGTAAATCAGCCAATTACGAAATTCTTTACATTGTTTACATTCTTTACATATTTACGTGGAAAATAGCAATGTAAAGAATTAATTCTTTACACGTAAATAATCATGTAAAGAATTGACGTAAACTATCATTGATATTAATTATAATAATGCTTTTATATCAACAAAATGCTGCATTGCATGACAATTAATCACCGATCAAAATTAATCCGTTAAGTTAATCTTTATAATTAAGCCTGTGGCACACGATGCGTGCTTTGCTGCTATAGTTTGGCTGATAGATTTGTTGCGTGCTGCTTTGTGGGCTATGCTGCGTGCCATTATGATAGGAACGCTAGCTTAACCCGAAGTGCTCGCGTGACTTTTTTTGACGTAAGTGCTCGCGGGGATCAATTCAACCTACATTTTAATTAATTTATTTTTTATCACACTGAAGATCAAACTTTAAAACGATCTTGAATACAGTCAGCGTGATTCTAGGGACTGTGATATTTTCTTCATTCCGTCCAGTAGCTTAGCCAGGGGGGAGGGGATTAGGTGGATAAATCCTTCCCCCCCGAAATTTTGGAACCAAATATGAAAATATGAAAATGAAAGGTTGAAAGCCGAGAGAGAAATGAAATGGTAAATGCTTTAAGGTCTAAAGAAAATGTCCTGAACGAATATTATCTTATTATTTAATTAAAAAAGTTATGAGTTGTTTTGTGGTTTTATTTTTTTTAAACCCCCCCCCCGAAATAAAATCCTGGCTACGCCCCTGGTTCCGTCCTTCATTCCAACGTTCGATTAGGACGCTATCACCTTCTCGCGTCTACGTTATCATATATCGAGTGCATTCACCCGAAAACTACCCCTGCAGTACGCATGTCGCGCGTCCGTCAAAGGGGTGACTCGGCCCGTTTTGTCGACCTAGCTTGATTCGATCCTTGTCCCTTGCAACCAGACAGTACTTTTCATCTGCTCTTTTTTTCGCCCTAATGTCCAATCGTATATCTGTTTCTTTTTAAGTGCAGTGCAGCTGCAAGGATGCACATATCGCGCTGTCAAGCTGTTCGCGCGCAAGCGCGATTTGCCGGACAATGTCAAACAGACCGACTCTTTTCCTCCTCTCTCTCCCTCCCGCGTTAGATAATCACTCTCGTCAAGCGAAACGCATCTCGAGCATGACGCCGGCTGCGGAGAATGCGCCGCGCGGTCGCGCTCGTTGACGCGCTTCGTCACGCCTGTCCTCTCTTTTCTTCTCTCGCGAGCCCTCAGTCGTTTGTGCGTCGCAATTTCCGCGAGATCGACGCGCGATCGACGGAATGCCAGTGAATGGAACATCGCTCCTCCACGAACCGCGACTCCGTGCGCTGAGTCGTATACCAACATCGTCCAAGCAAACATCGACTCGAATGCTCAGCTGCAACGCTCACACGTCAATTGTCAACGAAGCGAAAGCAGTAGCTTCAACGAAGGCAGAAGTGTAACTGTAATGCGTGTGTTATGTCAACATCATAATCTTCGGAGTTGTTGAGTCCTAGGTAAATTAGGTACGTAAAGGAATGAGATTAAGTCGAACCTGGTAGTGTACTCCAGTACTTGTACTATCTTCAACTTGCATCATAATTTGTATCTAAGAATGCACTTTTAATATTTAGATAGACGATAAGAAGAACAGGGCGCAGAGATGGTACGTGTGATAACGGTGCACAATTTTCTGGGGCAGAATGTCGCCCAGATTGAGGAACCCACGGCGACGTGTACGGCCACCAGCCAGGGACACGAGATGTTCTTGCTAGCGCTGCCCACGCACTGTGTGGAGGTATGGGAGCTGATGAATTCGGATGTCAAGCTGCGCACTGTTTTCCCCACGGTAGACATGATAAATCAAATGATACACTGCGCCAAGGGAGACTATGTCATGACGCTGGAATCAAAATATCTCAGAGACACTGCGAGCAATAATCATGCAAATAGAGCCACTTCTAATTTTGTAAGGATTTATGTAAATTGGGCTGTAGCGAAGGACCAGAGTCAGCCGATGCGAGCCAGGATTGCCGGACGGGTCACGCCGAGTTTAAATCGACCCTTGAATAGCTTGGAGATGATAGAATTACCCCTGAGCGTGCAACCTACATTGATTGCTTGCTGCCAGTGCACTGGAAATTTATTGGTAGCCTCGGGAAACAGTGCCATCCTGCACGAGTTCAAGATCGAAACGCAACAAGTATCAAAGATGAAGTTTATAGATTTTGAACCTAGACCGTGGTCGTTGGGATTCACATTCACACCTATGCGCATAGAAATCATGGAAGATTTTATAGCAATCATGGATAATACAAATTTGTCCGTTTTTCGTCTCACAAACTCAATGTACGAAGATATCGACCAACTTAGCTCTTTAACTTCCACTTCTTCTTCCGTCGACAAGACGTCCATATCCACAGATTCATCTCTCGTAGAGAATAGCAGTAGCCTTGGAAATGACGATACGTCACTGCAGGGAACAAATGCAAAGCACAAAGCACAATCTATAGAACAAGATTGCCAATACGCGACACCTGAAAATACCGAGACAGTGGTAACCAATGTAAAATCTAAGGATAAAAAACACAAAGGCACAAAAGGAAGTACATGGTGTAAGCAAGAAATAGGCGATTTCAACAGAGCAAAGACAAGTAGTAATAAAAATTATATAGATTGGGAGCACCTGATATGTAACGAAAAAGATGAGATGCAAAGGCTAATTGCGCAAGGAATTATCGATCCCTCTTCACAGCCATTGACGGTGAACCTGCCATTGATAAGCTTAGAAAGGGCTGGTCCAGGTCACGCTCTCAGCCCCTTTGTATTAAATTCATCGGATATAAAAATTTTTATCAAGACAACTTCGCCTGATGTAGGCTGGTCTGAAAATTATATGATAAAAAATTTACTATGTCTAAAAATCAATACTGGAAATAATAATGCCAAGGTAGACGGAATTCTAGAGATCTTCAAATGCCTGGTGTTGAAGCCGTTGTACATGAAGAAGGAATGTAACACCACTGGTGTGAAGAAGTCTATGTTGCGATCCGACAAGTACAGATACTTGCAAGGTGTAAGTTGCTTCGTTTGTACGACGCAGGAGGGATACCTATATCATTTCTCAACGGCAAGCAGCGGTTCTCTGGATGCAACGTGTCTGACCACTTATCCGTTCACCGCACCTGTTCATCACGTGGCGTTGGAGCATACGGTACTTCACGCATTGACCGAGGCTGGTCTCGAGTCCTACACATTACGTCTTTCTCATCATATCGCGAAATTGTCAAACAGTCCGGATGGAGTAACTTGCCCCAGCGTCATCGAACCAGTGAGCCTTATCGGTTTAAGACCATTCCTGGGAATACAAAAACTGTTGCATACGAGAAGCTATATAGTTCTGTTGGCTAAGGCAGACAGTTCTTGGACCATGTACTCTTTGAATCTACCTAAATTCGAGAACGTGTATTTCGATATATTGAATGCAGCGAGGAGTCACAAATCCTCCAGTCCAAGTACTTATAGACATTTGCTAGGAGAAGCGCACGCCTTAATACGCTTAGCGAAGAACATTTCCTACAATATAGATAACGAGGAATTCGACGATACGACGCACAAGAATGATCTCAAGTTGAAAAACCTTTATAATCAATCCTGCGCATTGCTCGCGGATTACTACATACGATCGGAGATTGAATCGGATTGGGATTTGTGCATTCCTTACTACAAGATGTCTGGGCTGAAGCCTTCGGAAGTATTATCCAGAAAATGCAGTCAGGACGCACCGGGACTCCTTACGTTCTTGACGGATGCGCTTCTCACGATGAAAAGCGGATCCGAGGCGGATGCGCTTTTCCAAGGATATAATATTATAGACATCATCTGTAAGCTAGGGAAAGAGAATCTGTTGAAACTGATCTTCGGCAGTCCTGTGCTGAGGGAGTACGCCACCGAGAAACTGATAAATCTTTTGCTAACGCACGAAACCGACGATATAGTCAAACTCGCCTTGGCACTCTTGTACATCCAGGCCGATAAACAGGAACAAGCAGAGAAGGCACTGGAACCAGTTTCCGTGCGATGTATCAAGCAGATTGTTTTGGAACGCTGGGAATTGCTGTTTGATGTAACCGCAATGAAAAAGAAAAGTCCCATGATCGCTACTTTCTCGGACTTCGCCGGTACCTTGATGCTCATAAAGAACACCACCTTCGCCGATATCCTAATACAGATAATAGAAGACGAAAATGCATTGTCATTGCATCAAATCATACAGGTGTTCTTGGAGTATTTACCGTCGCGGGTCGGAAGAGACGGGCACAATGCGGCTGCTACCTTGCAAGTTTTTCTCGAGAAATATCTACAAAATTATTTCAGTTCGAAATTCATGATGGAGTGGCCGCCGACTGTAAATAAGAATCAGATACGTTCGGACTTTGCTCTTATTGAGGCGTTCAAATTATTAGTGCGATCGTACTTAGGCAAATTAACTCAAACAAGAGTGTATAAAACCGATTCCAAAGAGGATCAGGGGGAAAATGATAAGGAATACTTCATGTTCGCCAAATATCGGCCGAGTTATTTAAACAAAATGCCACCGTACGCCAAAGATTATCAAAAAATTTTAAGCATGAACGATTTTAAGGATTTAGCGAATTTTAATAACGCATCCGAGACCAAGAAGATTATACCTAAGGAATTGTTTAAGTTGCAATCCGTATTGTCATGCGAATTTCTGCCAATTGAATGTTTGCACGAGGTTAAGCAATTTCTTGAAACGCAAAATATCGATGGAAGTTTATCTCTCAAGACATTATGCATTCAGAATACGGAAGAAGTAACGACAATTTTAATAGATAGTTGTCCCCAAGCTGTAGTGCAGTATGCAAAGGTATTTTTAACATACAGTAACATGTTATATCAGATTTTTATTCAAACATTTTACCAGAACATTCTTCATCATATTTCAGGATAAATATACGAAGGATTCTGAGTGGAAGCATCTTATTGAATTAACGCGGGACAAAATTGCCACTTCAACAACGCAACAGGAGTTACAACTCTTGTACACACAGATCATGAAAGGTAAATTGAACACAACAATATGAACAGAATGTGAAACAGATGGTATATAATAAAATAATTTTTTTTATTTATAGAGATCCTGAATTATTTGCCGCATGCATTGCCTATGAAAAGTCTACATCGCATCTTACCGAGAGATGACATGGCAGCATTTCAAAGATGCACCGAAATGTGTAATCAAATTATGCATGCGGATCATGTAAAATCGTTGATAATGGAAACCGGACAACAACTTTTGACGACTCTAAAGTTGTAAAGATAGGTTCCTATTAAATATCATTTGTTAGCTAATTTCTAGACAAGGAAGTGATAATACTAAGGAATTACGAATATCCGTATAAATTCCGATATCACGTTTTAGCAATGATATCATATTGCGAACGACTACTTTGTGTGCACTTATACTCGCAGATTAACCATTTCTACAAACATTTCAGACGTATGTTCCTGATTAATGCAGTCACATAAGCCGATGTTCGTTAGTTAATAGTTGTGCTGACGCACGCATTTTTAACGATAGATAACTTTCATCAATTATTAAAAAAATTCAAAGGAAGATACTATAAATAGAACTCGTCTATAATTAACTGTTGAATCGTTCTATATAGATATATTATATTATAACTAAAAATGTAAAATCTGTCCCAGAGCAAAGGTGATGTAATAAATTTAAACATAAAGGTTAATATAAAATAACGTACATGGAAATTAGAAATTTGGAGCACATTATATCTATACGAGAAAGTTTATAATTATACATTGATTGCATTTAGAAATAATTATACAAATGTTTGGATGGTCTACACAGAATTGTACCAAATTTTTCAGAATTAATTATCAATCCAATTCGTTCTGCTCTGGAACAGAAGGTATGTCTTTAGTAAAATGAATTTTAAAATAGTTTTTATCAAATTTGTTGATCCTAACGAGTAGTTTTACGTAATCGATTTTTGAGTGTTACAAAACATGTAACTTTGATGTGCCTTTAGCAATGATTTCTCTTTATTGTAAATCTAATTATGTTAGATTAATCAATAATATTTATAATTCATCATAAAAAAATAAATATGCAATAACCTAGCAGTTGTTTTTTTATTTTGTATCTTGTCCATGATTTTTATCCCTAACAGTAATCACAATAATCACTATTAGAACTATAATAAAAATTGTGATTTCTAAATTTTTATTAATATTACAATAATATCAGTATGTGCATAAAATTTTTATAGACATAACAATTTTGTATATGTGATAAAATGAATTCTAAAATTTAAAATAGAATAGCAAGATCCAAATTTGAACAATTAGGCTATTTTCAATAGAAGTAAACGTGATATAATATCATGACACTTTCGCACAATAGATTTAAAATATATATTTATACCTATTTTTATAAAAAAAAATTTTTGGGAATGTAAGATATTAACAATTTTCTATAGCTAGTACAATAAATTGCCCTGAAATGTTATTCAATTGTTATACATAATTATAAGTCATACTTAGCGTTAATAATAAATGAGCTATTTGTCCCAGTTTTATATTTCTTATATATACAGGGTATCAAAGTTAAAGAATCAGTACAATAAGTGCAACAATTCAACAACATCTTGAATGTTATCTGTTCGTATATACATTTTCTGTGTTAAATTGTCTAAAATATTCTAGAATTTTACTAAATGCTAGAATATATCGAAAAAACATTCTATTATTTTTTGTTGATTACCTATATAATCCCGAATGTATTCCTGTATAATCCACATAAATATGAATCATAGTATGAATCTTGAATGTATTTGCGCCCGTCTACATTATTTCAAATTCCTTGTTTAGCCTTGGCAAATCTCTGGAAGAATATATCACAGGTATTTTAAATATAAGTAATTATTATAAAACTTTTGTAGATCAATATTTATTAGCTGTAAAATATTGCATAAAATGTTACCTGTTTTCTATGGCTTCCATCAACTCATATTTATGCATTAATGATATAACTAATCTTAACGTAGACCATATTGTGTTTGACATTGCTTTAGGAGGTACATTGGTGTCCTGTGGACCTCTCCCTGCAGCTTGTTGATTCAACGCTGTCAAAAGATGCTCGCCTGCCTGTCTACCATAATAGTTTCATTCATATATTGCTATTATATTTTTCTTGTAGCTTAAGAATTATATACAAGGAAGTCTATATTTACTTATACGCTCCAAGATTAACGCAAGATATACCCAGATTGTAACGTGCTCTAATAAATCCAGGCGATAATTGTAAGGCACGATCATATGCGTGTACAGCTTCCGCCGATCGCTGGCCATTAGCTAGAGTGGCACCCAATCTATTCCATAATCTGGAATCCTTTCGAGAACATACGTTCAAATATGTGTTAATTTGATTCATCACAACAGTAATAGATTGCACTTACATCAGGACGGACTTGCAATGCTGCTTGGAAACAATCTACAGCTTTGTTGTAATCATTCGATAAATTAAACAATATACCTAATCCACACTGTACGTCCGCATCAATTTCATCTCGAGGATTCATTCTTGCAGCTTGAATATATAGATCTTTGACTTCATCGTACACTTTGCTACAACAAAACGATATGTAAAAAAATTTTTCTAATATTAAACATTATTTTTGACTTACTCATATAATAAAGTAGACACACTGAAATTTGGATGTTCATCTTTTTTAAGACTAGATTCTAAACTTTCTGGACTTATAAGATGTTTGTATTTTTCATTCTTTAGTAACCATTCCTTTAATGTTAGGCAGGCTTGCTTTTGATAAGATTCATTTGCATAAGAAGCTGCTAATGCCATGAGAGCAACACTGTTCGATGGATCCAAGCACAGACAACGATTTAAAGCAGAAATAGCCAAAGGATCCTGCTCGTTCTCTGCCTGTGTTTTGCCAAGGAGTAGCCAGGCTTCAACGCTATTTTCATCCTGTTGGGCGGCAGCTTCAAAACAGAGTACAGCGCTTGGTAAATCTCCCGCCTCTAATCGTCTCTTGCCTTCAGCCAATGCATTTGGCAAATCCTTCATAGGATTTGTCTCAGAGAAATCATATTCCTTATTAAATGGATCATAATATGTGTCGAATTCTGATACCCACGGGTGCGTAGAAGAGAGCCCATCTGCAGAGATCTTGTCCCATTCGTCTTGAAATCGCTTCCATAATGACTCTACATTATCTTCTGAAATGTCAATCATTTTTATATTAATAACTATATGTTATATTTAAAGACAAATGTAGTTATTTTCAGAAAATAAAAATTGAAAATATCACCTGCAGGATTTTCCTTTGTAAATTCGTCTATCCATGTACCTGAAGCTTCTAATTCCTCTTCTACTTTGTTCAAAACTGTATTGTCATTGTTGACGAGACTAGCTGCATTATTATCTGTTTCTTGTTCATCTATGTATTGTTCTATCCATTCCTCACTTGTACCATTCAGGTTAATCGACGTTTGATTTTCTATTGGAATGCACTCACTTTCTCGTTCCATAAATTTCATGAACTTTGAATATGCAAAGTTTGGATCTTCATCATCCTTGGTTTGAACATCATTTTTATTAGTATTGTCTTGCACAGCATCCGTATTACATTCTAAAAAATCTTCCGCCCATTTTGGATCCAGACCAAATTCATGAATCCTGTCCAAATGCGTGCCTTCCTCTGGAGTAGGTAATAGTACAGGTGCATTCCATATATCACTCGCTTGAAGTTCCTATAATTCGTTTGCAATAGTTAAATATTTTTTGTAATGCTAGAAATGAATGTAATTGTACAGCGATAAATATTTCATAAAATTACCTCTAAATGCCTGGCAGATGTAAGGTAAGAATGCTCCCAAGCTTTGTCCAAGTCACTCTTTAATTCTGCGATGATCTCAGGTCCAGCTTTTGGGGGATGAATATTCTGATCAATCTCTCTCATTTCCTGCAATAGATTATCCATTCGAAACGTCTGCGGGCAAGCAGGTTCCTCCAAGAACTGTTGGACCAACTGATCTGCATCTGGCGTTGGGAAAGCCTCCGACGAACTAAACGGCCGACGAATTCCTTCTTCCTTCAAGCCATGATCTTGCACGTAGTGTGATGCGAGACGTATCAGGGAGCTCGAACCTCCACAGTCTCCTTCCACTAGCTCGCGAAATGCCATCTTTTTATATCAGTATTAGATTCCTGCATATAGAGAACCAAAACGTTTGATATTTTTATATCTTCTTGTATATCCTATATAAAAATATTATATCTACTATTACTACATTTACGCGAATGTTACTTCTGTAGTAACTTACTCAAATTATCGTAAGTTATAATAATTTGAGTAAGTTACTACAGAAGTAACGCCTCGCGTAAACGTAGTATATATTAAGCGGTGTCTACAATGAGATTTTAAGTCGTAAGACTTAACATATCGACCAATCACAGTTGAGCATTCTAAAAGTAAGACCGCAATTTTGATTGTGATTGGTCGATATGTTAAATCTTACGACTTAAAATCTCATTGTAGA
>NJRP01000006.1:1324822-1368543 GCA_003063835.1 Aphaenogaster floridana
TTCTTATATTTCACTCTACACTTTTTCTTTGCCGTGACAAGAATATAGGTTAGGACTTGACGACTTACGTTTTTGAATTCTTGCTGTTGGCAATTCTGGTGACAAAATTAATCGGAGGATCAAGTTAATCGGAGATGGTGATACCGGCCCTTTACGTCGTATGGTGCACTAACGCCCTCGCGATCAGTATCGCGAAAAGTAAGAAGTAGCTAATCAAAGCAAGCAAACATGGTAATAGAAGAAATATGGTTATCTATCGGCGATATGTCGGTAAATATTAATCGTAACATTAACCCAGACAGCACAGAGGATATCCTATGGACATCCATTTTGTGTCCATTTCTTGTTGGGATGTCCATGGATCTTATAAAGATATTTGTAGGATATACATATGTGGAATGTATATCCTCTCTAGAAATATCCCAAATCGACACATTTGTATGTCCATAAAATATTTATTAAAATCGCTCATCCGCGAGCAATACGCGGCACCACCAATCTTCTTACTACGTTAGCTTATTTATATTCTTATTATAGATGCTTGTTAGCATAAAAAATTATTAAAATTCTACTCGTTAAATGAACCAAAACCCATGGTTGCTAACGTAATAAGAAGACAGAAACTTTAATATTCCTAAATTGCCAGTAAATAATTAGCAATTAACAATTAATACATAGTAATACGACTTGACTGGCCATAGATGGTATTTAATTAAGTAATAAGAAGATTTTTAATTAATCAATTTAGCCACTTGTTGTCGAATATAATTTACCTTGATTGGTTAAAAATTAACAGTTGTCTTAAATATATATAGTGATTGTGCGATTATATAATTAAATGATAGATATATTTTAAAAAAACCAACGCCTCTTAAACGATACTATTTTTGATACCGATAATAGCAGCTCGCCGATGTTCGATTAGCGAGCAGGTATATAATTAAGAGAGCGAGCAGGTATATAATTATTAAAATTAAAAGTTAATTGCACACGTTATTTGTGTGCTCTGCGCAATAACAAATTAGTTTGTTACATTTCTAAACTGATTCCATTTTTGCAATTGCTCGTATTCATTGATCTCTATAAAACTCGACCTTTCAAATGTTAAATACATATAAAAAATGAAATTATTTATAAGATCTGCATCATTTCAAAGTAACAGTAGAATGTCTCATCTCTTGTACAAGCACACGCGCGGGAAATATTGTACATAGCTGCTTTCCTTTTACACGAAAACTCAGATAAATCTCACTTGTGACGTAATCACTCGGTTAAATGCACGTTTCTTTTGACACCGGCAACTGAAATTTAACTGAGTTTTTACCAGCAATCTGCACAAGCTGGAGACCTTGTACTTTAGTGAGTGAGTGAAACTCACATTAAAAGTAACGTTTTAAATGTGTCAATAAAATAATCAGGTAAATACGAAATGACAAAAAATAATTATAAATAAATTGATAAATATTGTAAACAATTTTCTCAATTTTTATATTTTTTCACTTGCGCGTTCCTTTTACTCACTGAGCAATGACGTCATTATCTGAGATAAAATACTCACATAACTGAGTGACTCAGATCACTTAAGTGTAAATGGGAAGCAAATGTTTGTCTGCTATGTAAATCTACAGTTTTCAATGTAGAACCACCAAATTTGGTATACTTTCTCATAATACTCTAACTTAGATCGTAGACGTTTTTGGAAGGGGTCGGAGCCCGGGGTCAAGGGGCCCCCATATAAAGTTTTCAGAAAAAGGTTCATTTTTTCCCATTTTTTTCCGGGTAAATGTTACTATTCGTGGAAAAAAACACAGTCTACGGTCTAAAAAATCACCGCGCGAAGCGTGGGCTAAAAAGCTAGTATGAAATAAATAAAGGTAAAAGTAATACAGATATACATTATATACAGCAATACATAAATGCAGACATTAAATCAATGTAATGATCAGGGTTGGGTAAGTTAATTTTTTTTTACTAAGTTAAGTTAAAGTTAACAGCTTTGAAAATTTAACTCAGTTAAGATACAAGTTAACCCATAATGAAATTAATTGACTTTAATTTTTCTAAATCGCCAGTAAGTAATAAACATATGTAATAAATTGTAAGTCGACCTAACTGGCAAGAGATGGTATTCTATTAAATACGACGTATCAACCATACGGATTGTGGTCCTCTACGTGTAACAAATTTAATATTAATAAATGCTAAAGCATCTATTATATTTTCCCCCCTCCCCCCGAACATCCTCCCATCAGGATCCTGGCTGAGGTAATATTTTTCGCAATAAAAATTTTCTAACAGTTTTTGTGATGGGAGGATGTTCGGGGGGAGGGGGGAAAATATAATAGATGCTTTAGCATTTATTGAAATTAATTGAATTAAAAAAGTTAAGTTAATAATAAAAAATAATTAAAAAATTAAAAGTTAAATTTGTATTTCATGATTTCAGAGTTTCACAGTCTTACAAATAACGGAAATAACAAACATCACTTTATTTATTATAGACTTTATTTATAAACATACTCGAAATATGTGCAATCTACATATCCTGCCTGTAATTCCTCACGATTTCTGTGAACGATCCTATCACCTGCAAGCATCCTGCAAGTCGTGCTAATCATCCTTCACTAACATTCCGCAATTATCCTGCAAGTACCGCCTATTATTTACGAGATTTTCTGTGCGTTTTGCCGGCAATTAATTTAAAATCTCCTTGCTGATCTCAGTATATTTGTTCAGAAATTTTACAAATAATGTTGTGTTGTTCAAAAGTTAGATAATTCATAATTTACGGTTCCGCGATATTGTGTATGCGAACACCCGAACTAGATATTATTCTTTCTTGTTGCATTTATACGTAACATAATTTTTGGTCCTTCGAGCATAACAAATTCATGTGTGCGCGGCGTCTCGTGATGCCTTTATTTATGGCATGGATAATTTCAAGAAAGTTAAATTAAAAGTTAATAGTTACCCCGATGAAATGTAACTAAATTAAGTTAAAAGTTAAGAGTCTAAAAATGTAACTAAGTTAAGTTAAAATTATTTAACTTTTTAACTTTTTAAGTTTTATCTTTTTAACTAGGCACTATTCAACCCTGGTAATGATTAATTACATAATTATATGCGTGCGCTATGCTCTAATGACACATCCGTTTATAAAGAAACAAGAATAATTACTGCAGTCTAGTTATATCATTCATATTCAAATCATTTTTATAGGAAACGTCTATTACAGATAATTATTGTTTTTGTTGAACCAGCATTATCGAAGATTTAACATATTTGCAACCACTAGTATACATTTTTATAAACTGTAACTGGCTACCGCTAACGTAATGAGTTTTTAAATTTAATTTTTATGTAAAAGTGTTCAATTATTTTTAAAAAAATATACGTAATAATTTTAAGTTTTTAAAAATTTTAACATTCTCCATATTTCATTAACGTTCTCCATAATTTGACATTGTCTCTGTTTGAATTTGTAACAGATAAATTTCCTTAAATTTGTAACAAGTAGTTCCAAACATGATATTAAAACAAACATTATTATTTTTATTCTTATTTTAATGACAGAACAACCAGCTATAAATTTAAATTTATTATATGCAGCAACCAGTTTTAGAAAGATGAAAAAATTATAGGCTGTGTTAAGATGTAATTATCGAGTCAAAATCTCAGAGAACTTGGTGCTTTACAAATTATTTCTACTTATTTTACTCAGAAATAATTACCTCCCCAGATAGCACAGTGATGTTTTAAAAACGTATTAAAAATATACATATTGAACGTTCCGTACGTACTTTAAACATCCGGATTAGAGTTGGGGATATCTTTAGGATGTTTTAAAAACATACAGTGTTACCATTTTGGACATCCTAAAAACATCCTTTTTAAGGATAAAACGGACCAAAATTGGACCTATTTAAAACATTGAGCGAATTCAGGCAAAGGCAGGGGCTTTAGGACGTCTTTTTCATGGATTAAAATAAATGAATAAAAATATACGAATGAAGCGTCGTCTAGCTCTTTAGCAGACGAACGGTAAATTTCTTACAGGAACTGCTTTTATTCTTTTTTTTACCAACATACATTCTTCCCAAGCGGTCACCCATGCAACTCCTCATCATGTCCAATTGCTTTACCTTGATGATCGAACGAGAACATCTATCTTCAGCATCTGCTCAGGACTATAGGCTAATCTACAATGTGCTCTTTGCTTCCTGTTTTTTGCTTTTTGCATTTTTTCAATTTTTGGTTATGTCGCGTAATGCGATGTTTGTTCGTTCTGTCATCCAAGATAAAGTTGACGAACTTCGAAAGAAACAAGAAACACGTGACAAGAAACACGATTGTCGGTAAAACAATGCGTGGAAAGGCAAAGAGCAAGAAACAGGAAGCAAAGAGCATATTGTAGATTAGCCTTATATATTAAGAAAGACATAGTTCTTTCTATTACATGAAAATAATATAACATAGGCCGTGTTCTGATATTTACTGCCAGTACTGAAAATCTATACGTACCTAACGTGAACTATGGATTTTCAGTATTGGCAGTGTATATCGGAACACGGCCATAATATGCAAAATTATAACAATTATATATAATTGCATATTGTAAATTGCATAATTTTTTTAAAGTGACTACATGTTTTCTTTACACCAATTGATCCATCTTATTATTCTGTGTTTAAAAAAATATTAATCTAAGATAATATAAAAATTAATATTTTTAAAGATATTTTTCATTTTAAATCGGCGGAAAATTCATGGTAAAAATATCAAAGGTGCCGACGCCGAGTGCTCCTACTGGTTATACTGTGGTTAGAATATAAGATCATCGTCTTATTTTTTATATGTATTTATCAGAAAAATGTTGGAAATAGCATCATTTGTATTAATGGTTATAATTTTTATGAAACAAAGCTGAAATCAATTCTATATTTCTATATTTTATTCCAATAACATAATACTACAATACAAGCATTGATTAGTACAAGCATTCATGTTAACAATTATAACATCTCAGAATTCCTCTTTTTCTTGAAAAGATGTATCCGAATATGAAAGATGATTTAATATTGATGATTAATATTTTCGATTTTTTCGCGCTCTTTTTGTTGATTATTTCAGCAATTGTCGTCAGTAGTTATCGTCAAGCATTCTTCTTTTTTAGATCCTCAATAGACTTTACGACGAAAGCCTCCCATTCTTCAGGTCTATTTTTTATATACCACTCCACTATTAAATCCAGCTTTTCTTTTTGTTTTTCAGTACATTTGGCGCATTTGGTTGCGAAAGCTTCGCTAAAGAACCCTGAAATCAAAACAAAAAAAACTTAATATATTGATTTTAATTAAAGTTCTCTTTCCTCTCTTTCTCTCTCCATAACCTCTGTTATAATTAACAGATATGGATGCTTGATGTAAAGAATATCTAGCGAACTGATATCTGTACAATTTTTACGTAAACTGAGATGAAAAATCTATCATATTTTTAAGAAATTAAAAAGTCTATTCCAAAGTCAACGACACAAGAATCTCTAATTGTCCTGAATAGGACGTAATATTTACGTACCTACTATATTTCCGTATGTATATACAGAATATTTTATTTCTACTACGTTTGGATGACAACATCTCTTTGAATAATTTAGTATCAGTATATTTTTTCATAGGAAAAGTTCAAAATATGTTGTTGCAATTTTTGCAATTTTTTAATTTTTAAAACTATATATCTTTTTGATTAAGTCTTCCGAATGAAAACTCGTTTTCTCGAAATTAACTGAGGAATATTATTCTGTCATTTTTTTATGGTTATCACTAGAAGTTCTTGATTTATACACAAAATCATTGATTATTTCAAAGGTACATCTAGCTAGACTTTACTGTTGAGGAATACTCGATTCCTAATTGATCAAAGAGTTTGTCGTAAAAATTAATTCGTTGAGACACTATGTGTATAGGTATACCTTGGAAGAACTTCGCGTCTGCTGTCATGCATGGTGCCAGCTCCATAAAACATTTGTAGTATTGATCTCGCAGTTTATCGTTCTCAAGGATACCCGCGGCATCAATGTCGTCGTACTGATCGGGGTAGTGTTCTTGCGCGAGAACGCAGGTCAATGCGATAGCGATGATCGTTATAATGTAGCTTAATCGAGCCATCGTCGCTTTTCACGCTAACTCGTGAAATACTGAACGATCGATCGAATGCGCATCTTATTTATACATTTAGCTCGGGTCGGGATAAAAAATTACTACGTATAAAATGACGAATACGCAATTGTCAATCGCGTGTCTTTAATTGCAAATGGAAAAAACTTGGCGGTTCTTGATTATCATATTTAAATAGTATTTCTTCAGATAGAGATTTGCATACAAATTAGGCTAATTAGCAATGTTGTGCATTATGTAAATGTTCTCACAGTAACAGGTTAAAGTTTATTTACTGCAGGCATTAATAATTCTCATAATATACTTCTCGGAGACAATTTTGCACTCATAAGGTAATTTAATGCAAGAAAATTACTGCGAAAATGTTATTTTGTTGTAATAAAGAATTTTAGCTTTGTTTGGATTTATCGAAACTAAAATTTCTCTCCCTTGAAATTGATTTAAATGGCTGTTTTCTCTGAAATATATACATCAAAACAATTTCAAATATTACATAAATTCAGATATATCAATATTATCTAAAGAAGTGAGGATTAGATGACGCATTATTACGTATTAAGAAGAAAAACCGGTTAGTGCTATTTATGATTACTTTGCTTCAATTTTCCTTAATATTTCTTCGAAAAGTGAAACTATTGGTAACTTTGAAAATTATTAAAAATTGCTCGTGATACTTTGCCTTGTCATCTGTCTTTGTAATTCTAAACTGTATTTTGCATTGGCAAATAAAAATATAAAATATCGGAAAACGATAGTTATCTTAATATGCTTAGCCTTAGGTGATAAAATTCCGAGTCACAGTTTTAACTACCTAAATTGGATCTGTCTCCATAGACAATTTATTTCTTGATTTTTTGCAGAACTATAAATCGTTCTAATTGTATACCAACAACGTAAAAACATTATTTGCGTATATTATTTTTGACACAGAGTTTTTATGAACTAATTTTATTGCATTTAATTATGACCTTGACAACATATATCAAGGTCAAGGTCATTGGCGAATGGGGTCTTTTTGTAAATAATTACCATAATTTCTTCGAAAAGTGAAACTATTGGTAACTTCGAAAATTATTAAAAATTGCTCGTGATACTTTGCCTTGTCATCTGTCTTTGTAATTCTAAACTGTATTTTGCATTGACAAATAAAAATATAAAATATCGGAAAACGATAGTTATCTTAATATGCTTAGCCTTGGGTAATAAAATTCTGAGTCACAGTCTTAACTACCTAGATTGGATCTGTCTCCATAGACAATTTATTTCTTGACTTTTTGCAGAACTATAAATCGTTCTAATTGTATACCAACAACGTAAAAACATTATTTGCATATATTATTTTTGACACAGAGTTTTTATGAACTAATTTTATTGCATTTAATTATAAATTAATGAGTAATAACAGACATAAAAAGAATAATAAAAGATACAAACATTCAAGAATTGAGGAAAGAACATCGTAAATCATCCAATGATTCAATGGCCGGAATATATTAATATAATTTCCTGGAATTGAATAAGAAACACATAAATTCTAAATTGGAAATTTTTTTAGATAACAATCTGCCTTATCATCATTTTTAATCATCTTATCTTCTGTTATTTCATAAATAGAAATTTATAACAATGTTTCTGTTTCTTTATTCTTATATATCATTTTGATATAAAAACGTAATAACGTTTTATCATTATAGAATTTATTAAAATGATATAAGAATAAAGAAACAGAAACATTGTTATAAATTTCTATTTATGTAATAACGTTTTATCCTCACAAAATTTCTGATGTTTTATCTTGATTATTGAATCAGAAAATTTTAAATATTTTATAAAAAGAATAAGATTAAAAATTTTAAAAATACTTTATGCCAAAATCTAGTGAGTATTTTCAACACAATATATTCATTAAAATTGAATTACACAATAAAAAAT
The DNA here is from genome assembly GCA_003063835.1 of Aphaenogaster floridana. NCBI lineage: Eukaryota > Metazoa > Arthropoda > Insecta > Hymenoptera > Formicidae > Aphaenogaster > Aphaenogaster floridana. The sequence goes on from NJRP01000006.1 coordinate 1,332,928, forward strand.
ATTGAAGTGCAACTTCTAAGGAAAAATTGATTAAATTTGTTAAAGAATATCTTTTGTTTGCATATATTTTTTTGCTTACGCTCTACAAAGAGTTCTAAGAAGAGAGATAAATACAAGGTACACATTGCAATTATTTTCTAGAACATTTTCTAGAATGCGATGTATTTCTTTTTATTTAGATAAAAGGCTATATGTGTGTTCTCTCTACAACCGTCCCTCGGTAGAGAGCGCTGTAATTGTGATATCAGCTTTGCTGTCTACTGCTCTCTACCTGAGTTTCTAAGTTTCACGTTGTTTCGTGCGTTTCATACAGAATGAAATCCCCTACGAAGGAAAAGGTCTGTCAGACTCGCGGGAATAGTTTGTTATCGGAGGCCTTGATCTAATCGCCCGTAAGTTTGTAAACATTAGGCCGATAAACCGCGTTGATCGCTCATGCATCAGATATGGGTTCCTATAGTGCTCAGGCTTGCTCAGTCTTTCGCAACGTGACGTATTATGAAGATGCGACGAGAGACTAACCTAAAGGGGACGTACTAGATGTAACGTGGTCGGTATTATTGTCTCCAATTGCCCACAAAATCTCATTAAACGATGAGCGATGCGTATCAAGGGCCTGCTATTGTTGCTTATCTGCATAGCAGGGAGCAGCATTGTTTTCATTGCTTTCAGCAATCAACGACCTTCCATTCAAACTTTAGTGACGGAGACTCACAAACAGTTGCGGAGCTTCCAGGTAAGTACATTATTATTTGATAAGCCCCACCTTTTTGCTTACTTTTCCCGAAAGCCTTACACGCAAGATCTTGCTTCTAGGAAAATTTAAAAGACGTTGAGGAGAAACGTCTAGTGACAGATTCCAAGTACCTTGCGTTGCTTGGTCTGGATGGACAGACAACCACCACGCCGATCAGTCCGAAACCTCATAATGTAACGGTTGTGTCGCTCGTAAGGCCTGGAAACGAGCAATATATTTATGGCTTCGTTAGAAACGTCAGCCACTTTTTGCCAAATAATAGTATTGTAATTTATAGCGTCGGTTTAAACGAAGATTCCTTACAAAGTATTAGACTTGCCTGTAATTCTACGAGATGTAATGTGACTCACTTTGATCTAAATCCGTTTCCTGCTCACGTTGAAGATGACACGCTGCATGTTTATAGACCTTTAGTTATTCAAGTGAGTAATCGGCCAGGATGTCTTTATAGATTTCAAAAGGACCATACTAATTGAATAATGCTTTTATGCTGCAGACAGCTTTAAATACGCTAGGTAGTATTATTTTTATGGATTCCAATGTACGTCTGAACTCCTCAGACATTGCGAAATATCTCTGTCCAAAATCTGGAATCTTGACTTGGCCTACAAGGCACGCCATTAGTTCACTGACACATCCAAAGATGTACGAGTACTTTCATGCCTCTGTTGAGAGCTTCTTTTTTCTCCCACTGATTAGAGCATCGCACTTAGTAATTAGCAATTTTAAAGACATTAGGGAAAAAGTAATGCTGCCTTGGGTCCAGTGTGCATTAACGAGGGATTGTATCTCTCCTATTGGTAAGCACTGTCAAATTATACATACAATTCCTAATTTTTATACTGATATATTTTCGTAATTTTTTTTTATGAGAATGTGTATTAATTTTTCAGTTTTTATTAATTCTATATATATTAAGTTTTTAATTAAATATTTGTAGGTGCGCAATCGGCGGGCTGTAGGTTCAATAAAAAGCCACAATATCGGTATTCTGGTTGTCACGCATACGACACCTCCGCGTTAAATATAGTTCTGGGATTGCATTTTAACTTTGATGATACGTACTATGTATACAAGGAGCATGAGACATACTTTAACAAGATCCAGCCCGAGGAGATCACCGAGGAATACCTTATGATCACACGGCAAAACAACGCCACCGAGACCAATGTTAAGAATTTTGTTCAGGAGCGCTAAATCTTTTGATCTCAATTTATACCTTAGCTAATACGTCGGACAAGCACAACTTAATTTAAGGTTGTTAAGCATTGAATTAAATTATAATAAATAACAGAATGACCAACAAACTTAAAGTGTTTCAAAGGTATCAAATACTTTTAAATCCTGAATCCATTCCTCTCTCTTCTTTCCTTTCTGTTCCATTTCCTTCATCTTTTTACAACTGCATCCTAAGGCTGCGTTCGGGGAGATGCTATTAGCACTAACAGCGTCGTTCTATCTTTGTCACCTATTAAAAGTTCACCAAGGACAGAGCACGCTCATAGCGCTAAAAGCGTGCTCGCCGAACGCAGCTTCAGTATAGTTAAACAAAATGATGGTGCTACATATGTGTTGCAGTCTCGTTACATTTATTTATAAGGCACTAAATTGTCTCAACATTTGACATAATTCATACAATTTATGAATCTGTATGGTTTCGATGACATATACTAATTTGTATTTTTTTTAACAGGGATCGACGAGGGCTAGTTTAGGGCGATGCAATTTTTTCACAAAATATTCTTTACCTAGTATATGTACAAATAAAACGTAACATAGAATACATATATTTTTAAATAATAGAAACAGCTTTAAAATTCTTCGAAATACATTTCTTATGCTACATTCGACGTTGTAAACGATTGATATATAATATGGAGATTATCTGTCGCATTCTTTATTTGTATCGGTTTCTTTCTCGTCGGCCCTGATTTCTCAATATACATTTCAAGGTAGAACGCATGAATATATTAAAGTGTGATCGTGTTATTACGAGATTGGTGCAAGTATTTAGCATTGTATGATTTACGCAGTCATGGATTTCTCCTCTTCTTGAAGTCGCTCAATATCAGACTTGTTCATGAAGTAATACGAGGGTTGCCGAGATTTCTGAAAGTCAAGAAAATTAGCTCTCTGCTTTGTCAGTTATTCGATATATATACGTGGCTTACCAGATCTTTGACAATGCGTTTCGCACCCGTCTTGATCAATATGTTACTCAAGATCTCTACGGACGGCACGCCCATTGCGTAGTGAAGAGCCGTTCTTTCCAACTAAAACAAGAACAATGAATATTTTTATATTTTATAAATACACAGTATTTCTTGTTTTTTTTGGTCATAATCTTGGTAACAATTGTGCTAATCATCTTAGTTGCTCGGTTATTTATTCTAAACGAATTATAATTTACGGGATTAAATCGGTCTTATTTTTTTCTACTATTTATACGCTTTACGTGTCTATTCAATGATTCATACGTTGTCGCCAATGCGTAATGTTTCCGGATACATTTTTGCGATAAACTTGACGAGCTCTTCATCTTCCTGAAGTACAGCGATGTGCAGGGCGCATCGGCCGATCGAGTTCTTTCCAACCGCCAACAATTTTCCACCTCCATTAGTTTTATTTAAAAGTTCTTTCGCACGCTCCTCGTCGCCGGCTCGAATGGCAGCGTGTACCTCTTCGCGTTGATTCTGGAGTACATATCGGACGATCGCGTTAAAAGCCGTATCTCACAAAATAACAGTATGACATTTTTCGTTGCTGATTGTACGTCATTGTACGTCAACTTACCACGTAATTAGGAATTGATTGCAGAAACTGCACAGTAGCTTCGTGATCTCTTTGCGCGGCCGCATCGATGATGTTTATTCCGTCGTCTTCGGCGTCCAGAATGTGATCGTAGCCCTCAAGCAGAAGCTCGACCAACTTTTCAGTCTCTCCTACATATCGTATTGAGATCGTATAGGTTCTCGTAACTTTTACGTGAGCATAGTTTGCATTTTTCTCTTTTTACCTCTTGCCGCAAGATAAACAACAAAACGGTCGATCTCCTCGATGTTCTCTCGGATGTTCGCCTGTTCGGCAACGTCTCTGGCTGTCCGATACAATTCATCCCTGAAACCGATGTTGACCTGCGTCTCCAGCAGCAGATGATATAAGCCATCCTTCGAATAAGAACGAACCGCCGCGAAGTGGATCATACTTTGCCCATGTTCATCCTGAAAAACATCGCATTCTTATTCGCTGTCATTTTGTGAGATTATTTTTATTTATATCGCAAGGAATCTTTCGGTGGAAATAAATCGTAGCGTAGATTCTAAAAAGTTTTATATTTTTATTTACGTACCCTATTAGGATTGCTAAATGTGGATTCAGGTATGTCCGAATTTGGACTTCGGGGATAGCCGTCGTCGAACATGTCGTTCTCGGCATTATCCAAATTTTCCTCTTCGCGATCGGGTATAATGAGAACGTCGGATTCCTGAAAGGAAGAAAGAGTGAAGAAAATCAGCATAAAACAATCCAATATTAATGCGAGAGCAATGGTATTCTGCAGCGTTCAATTCTTCTATATCGTTCGAATCGAACACATACCTGTTCGTTGGCTTTGTTCTTGCTAGCAAAGTTGTATAAATATGTCGCGAGATATGTGATCGGATCCTTCGGACGTGCGTTAGCAACTTCCGTTAATCCTTTAATTAAGGGATCACCCAGTGCTGAAGAATAGATAATTTTGTTACATTGATTTCTATAAAATAGGATACAACAGCGTCATGCGATACTTACACGATGCTAAGTAACGGCCTTGTTCCGAGCGAAATATTGGAATGTCGACTTCGTTGTCATCTGTAAAATAAATCTATTAGATTCAGATAATAATTTAAAAAATGTTATTGCGCATGTTACTTTAATTAAAAAATTATGTTAAACTAGCAATTAAGTCATAAAATGAAATTTTATTATTAAACTAGCATGCACATTATTTTTAGTTTTAATATTTGTAATCTTGTTTTTTACTGAAAATAATTATTGCATTCGTATATAGCACGTGCAAATTTTGATAAAGTTTTAGTGAAATCCCAATCAAAGTAATCCTTTGATTTTTTAAATTATCTCTTATGTTTTAGAAATTTATTATATTGATGCAATAATTGTTTTCAGTTCTACCAAAGATACATTATAAAACTCTGTGTAGTACAACTCGACAAAACGTGACGCAATTAATCTTGCTTTTTACAATACAATACGTACACAAGCTCAACTCTAATGTGCAAAAGCAATACAAAGACAAACACAATTGCGTAACAATCACGGTTGATTTGCCTGAAAAAGGTGCATTGGTGATTATCTGTAAAATATGATGAATAATTACAACCGCGCTCAATTCTCAATCAACAGACGTATAAATGTCAATTTTTCGTCGTCTTATCGATAAAAATAATTTCCTACTATTGAGTAAAATTTCTATTTTCATTTATTTACTCTTCCATAATAATATATATTTTATTGTATAACATTATATAAAACAGGATAATAGTTATAAAAATGTATAGAGGATATATACTTATACGTATTAGTAAAAAATACAACTTGACACTTAGACGCCTATTGGTTCATTTTCTAATTAACAAGTTCACATTTGATGTTTAGAATAAGAGTAAAAGAAGAATACATAAGTCCATTTCAGGACGAATAATAACACTGAGTTGGAAAGACGTGTGCTCCGCCATTTTTATTTTGTGTGAACATCGACTCGTGCATTACATATAAAGAAAGCTATTGAACTTTAACATTTTTTAAGCTTATTGTGCCATCAATAGCGCGTCAAGAATTTTTATATTCGATTTTACATGAAAATAATGCCACGCTTAGAATTATAAATACGAGAATCTGTAGATACACAATAGAAACGAAATATTTCCTATAATTCTTATAGTTGTATAAAGCATGTTTGATTTGTATAAGCATTTATTTATTTACATTTATACCGAGGAGAATTCATGTAAAATCGTTGCTCATAATATACAAGTAATGTTACATTATACAAAAATAATTTTTACAATTTGCCGAATTATCTCGAAAGAACAAAGATTTACAAGACACGATTGTGAGACGTTGTGCGACAATGGTGTCGTGTATACACCAATAATGCTGATCATTTACTAACCTAATCAGCAATCCTGCGTTCTCGTCGCCGATTAATCCGATTAATAGAGCAACTACGGTTATGATTTAGCGTAATTTCGTAAGAGAGACACCGGGTGCACGAGAGAAAACAAAATAACGTTCACACATCTTTCCAACACATTTCTCTCTCTTTCTATATCTCTCTCCCTTTCGTTCATTATAGCCTAAATGTTATTTAAAAAGTTCAGTCTGTGAAAAGTAATTGACGATGAAACATTGGCTGATAATTATCACAGAAGATTTCCATGAATAAGCGTAAATGTTTCTTATAGAAAGATTTAAGAGAAGATAAAGAACGGAGATTCTTCTCAAAGGCGATTGACGATCACTAGTGTTGTTAGATAATCCAGTTGCCACATAGAACATCGATAAGTCGAACACATTCTTAGTACAATTGAAAATGAAGATCGTGATTCATTATATGTCGAACAGGAATATCTAGTAAATGGTGAATCAGTCGTTTCGCTTCTTAGTGTCTACATATGTTTGAATAGAATTAGAGTTTTTAGAGTAGAAAGCCATACAACATTCTCCAGAATAGGTCGACGATTTTTTAAATTATTTAAGATACGTTCATTTTATAGAAATTACGATTATTATGATTATTTTCGATAATTCTCATTTGGTTGCCTTGTCGAGTTTGTTTTTAACAAACTGTTGCTCGCCGATTTTGTCTATGAAGCAGGCAGAAGATGATTGAGTTACAGATCATCCTTAAGAACTTAGAATCTAACGTTATTGTCTCTCGTAATCGTGACCATCGATTCATCTACGCCTTGAGATTCCTCGACGCGTTCGCCCGCTTGCGAAATATGCCGGTGATGAGATTGGCGATCTTCATCGAGTTGTTTATCGCTAATTCTTTCTCCAGCGTGATGATGTTGTGCACCGCTCTAGTGAAATCCTGGAGGGTCTGCAGCTCGGTAATGGACAACGATTGTTGATTGCCGACCCTCACCATATCGCTCTTTACGGTGTCGCGCACATTCAGGCCGCGTACCACGCACAGGTGTCGCAGATTATCAGGCGTCTTCGAAAGTTCAGGGAATCGTATGATCAGACAAAATCTGATGGTGTTGCCGAGGGTGTGCGGACGGGCGGTCAGGAAACCTAGCTTCTCATCCCGTTTGAATTTTAGCCTCTGGTCGAATATCATCATCAGTTTAGCTACCCTGACATAAGCGCGACCCACCAGGCCCGGTCGGTTCTCGTTGGTGCGACAAACAATCCTCAAGTGATCCTGGATGTTCACCCACGCGGCGAGATCGCCGGCGGTAGTGACGTACACACCGCGCCCGTAGGGCCAGTGCTTGCCGTGAAGACGTTGATCGTCGTTCGCCTCAAACTCTGTAATTGGTAACAATAGACCGGCTGCCGCCAGTTGCGCCCGTATTTGACTCGGTTGTTCGAGAATCTCATTGAGCGTGAAATACGTGCCGGCCTCGTCCTCACTGCTGCCTTCCGCCATCAGGTCGGTAATCTCTGGACTCATTAGTTGATTGGTGATTTCCCTCTCGACCTCTTCCAGTTGATTGACCGTCAAAGTCAAGGGCAGGCTATAATTGGCTAGATTTCGGGTGCACTCTAAAATACCGGCTTGGATAAATTTGGCGGTCGGGTCTAAGTCGTACTGTTCGAGCGCGGTGACGATCGTTTCATCCGGCGGGGCCTCCTTGCCCTCCTCGCCCTCTTCGATGTTGAAGAAACGTGGTGACGAGTGATTGGGTAAGTCGCCGCTCGCGGTTACGCAGTGCAGCTCCCGGATCAAGGGATCAAGAAACTCCGTGAAGACGACATAACTTTCGAAATCGGGCGCGACAACGCCGTAACCATGATCCTCGTCCGCGACACTGCTCATGTTCGAGTGGGCGCTGTTGGTCTTGCTGCCGTTGCCCGTGATGTTACCGTACCTTTTCAGAGAAGGCCAGATCACGTCAAAGAGATTGTGATCCATGCGAGTCACACGGTGCTTGATCAAATCGAATACGGGCCGTTTTAGGCAACGAGCGACTAGTGTACCGGCGTTCGACGGAGTCTTCGGTATTGACGATCGCCGGTTGCCCGCCAGCAATCGGAAACATCGTTCCAAGGTCGCCAGGGTCTCAGGCTCGCTCACGTCCCGCCGAGCCGAGTAGATATCCCCTCCGGGTACTATAGATCTCAGCCGAGTCAGCAGCAGCGACGATTGAAAGAACAATCATCGGCGTTGAGAGATGTAGTTTGATGAGAAAAAGCGGATAAGCAAATTTCGCAGTAATGTTAGTGACGATCGTCGAAGAGCGAATGTGGAAAAATTGAGCTTCAAATGGAATATTCCACTTGAAGAAGTGTAATGTCAAGTGAGGAGATGAAATTGGTTTGTCTTACAATTCATGATAATAAATTGCACATCTTTTGCACATTTGATGTTGAAAAGTCTTTAGTTTTGTAAAGGATAACTATTGCAAGATCAAGAATCGTGATTATGATGCGATTATGAAACGACTAAATCACTTTATAATTAAAATTCTCTTTTCCTAGATCTTACAATAATTATATAATTTTCTAATATAAAATATTGAATTGGGATAAAAATATATGTAGCCCCGAATTTATATTTTACACTTTAGTTCGATCAACGCGCTGAAGTGTTAAGTGTTGACTTGATTACATGCTATTATGAAAATAATCGAGCAAAGCGCCAAATCAATTCACAAAATCAGAAAGTCAGAAAACACTTGTGCTTTCAACAAGTATTTCGACTAGGATTCTTACGCGGTATTTGAGGGACCTGATTGCGCTTGTCTAAAAAGATATAAATCAATTGTATACGAAACTGGATATTATAAAATAATTGAATTAACAACGTTAACAACGTTAACAACGTTTTTGTGTGCGAGCGGGAAACAGTCAATGGATATTTCACGAAATCGCGAAACATAGAATATTCGTGCCAAGTGCGACGTTGTCGAAAATCTTTACGAGATATCAACTTGGATCAGAATCATCTTTACGAACATAAAACATGAAGAGTGACGTCGCGAGAAGGAGTGCCCGGACGATTCATGTCGCGACTTCTTTTTGTATATTGCCGATGGTGCTTTAAAATGTTTCAAATCAAGAAATACCTTTATCCGTCAACATTTCGTCGGCGATCCTCTCGCTAGCCCCGAAATCACGAAGAAGCTTTTTGTGCGATAGGTCGCTTTGATTTTGCTTGTAATAATCCGCCCTTTGTTCGAACTACATGACAAAAGATAAGATTTCATAGACTCTTTGCTTGCAATAGAATAGTTGATTCGTGAGAATTCTGCGAGTATTTATTAGCATTAAATTAATTGTCTATTTCTACAAGAATTCGAAATTTCTTGTAAATTCCATTGATTAGCTGGAGAGCGCAAAATTGCACTTGACTCTATTCGTGATCGCGGAATTACGATAATAAAGGTCACAATAAAGTGTCAAAGTAGCACTCACGTTATCGTTTTCTAGAGGGTTGGCACCCAGGTGTAGTAAAAGATTATAGTAATGACCGTTGTCCGCGAGCGTCGCGGCGTAATGCAACGGAGTGCGTCCATCGAGATCGATCGCGTTGGCGGTTTCTGGAAACCTCCCTGCCAGATACCTAAATCAGGTATAAAATATTCAACGGAATGGCGTGAGTTAATACTGCCGGTTTATAGCCTGTCATTCGAACAAAAGTCTATCGTGATATGGTCGGGGTAAATCACGAGCTAATATCGACGGCAATCGGTTGATCTAACAGTTATATAGACGACATTATCGAATAGTGCTTTTATATCTTCTTTACTAGAACAACGAGACTGACTTTTAAAAGTTGCGGTATGGACTATGAGAAAGAAATTATGAAATTTCGTTATCAGAACGCGGCGCAAATACAAATTGTATGTTGAATATATGAACACAGATATGTTGAATAAACATATCTATGTATATATATGTATAAAATATAATAAAAATATATATAAAAAATATCAAATATAAATGAGAATAGGCCAAATGTCAGTCAATCGCGGATCTTGGTGCGTATAATAATTTTTGTAAATTCCTTGTTCATGCGAACTGCGCGCCGCATATTCGTCGGTCTTGAAACACAATCCTTACATGAAGCCGGAATTAATTCATATGTTAAATTGACGAGCAATTTATGTAAGGATGGCTTCATGTAAGGATTGTGTCTCAAGACCGACGAATATGCGGCGCGCAGTTCGCATGAACAAGGAATTCACAAAAATTATTATTACGCACCAAGACCGACATTTGGCCTATTCTCATTTATATTTGACAATTTCGTCGGTCCTAATCTTATTATTATATAAAAAATATGTCAATAGTACCTGATGACAGCGGTATTTCCAAATACAACGGCCACGTGCAATGGCGTTGCGCCGTGAGGCGACGATTCGTCTCGCGCCACCGCAAATTTGCGTCGATCCAGTGCGCTTTGCAGATCGCGAAGGTTCCCCTCTCGCGCTGCCATGTGCACAGCATGGATTTTTCCCTAATATTATAGAGCGACATATTGTATACATAAATATACCTGTGTTCCACTTTTGCGTTCTGTTATTGCATACTAATAACGTACCATGTAAGCCGGAACATTGTCGATGAAAGCCTGGAGTTCAGGATTTCCGGTCTGTCGTCCGACTAATCGTCGACCTTCGCCATTGAGAACGAGAGCCGCTAATTGTTCCATATTGCCATCTTCCAGAAGATTTTCCACTTCTGAATCCCGGGCCATACTACCCTCAGTCAATTCTACCTCGGCGGGCTCCTTATGCTCGCCGACAATGACCTGCTATCATATTCAGGTACAAAATCATGCGCGCGACTAGGAGACACATAGACGATCGATAGGAGATATTAATCGCATGTGGGAATCCTCCATGCGCATCGATCGTATGTCTCTTGCCGCGCCTACGCATACTCTACGTATGTGTGAATAGCACACAGGGTGTCCGTAAAAAAACGTCTGCTAGTAGCTCTTGCTGGTAACTAATCGTCTTACAAATAGACTTTTGTTTAAGGAATCGTAAGAATTTCTTTTCTTCATTTTATTGAAGGAAGTGAACTGCAAATTTCTTCTCAATTTAAAAAGTGTTATTATTGAACGTAATTATACTGTTACATGTCATACATAGTTATTACATAACGTCGTAATCCCAAGGGCGGACATAGATTGAGATATCCCGGCTTCTTCTTTGTATTATACAAGGCGCAGTGCAGTGATCGTGACAATATGATTAAGACAATACCTGCTCCTCATCTTGCGCAGGATCGTCAACGCCGGAATCGCCGGTGCTAGGCTCATTTCTCTCTTCGTCATCGGCAGTTTCCTCAATCTTCGGGGATTCCTCGTAGATACCGTCCTCATTAACGGCGGCCTCTGGCCCATCTTCCTCGTCTTTCGCGACAGGCCCGGTTACCACGTCATCGTCGGATGATGCCTTCTCTTCTTGTTCCTCTTCGTTCTCATTCGTGGCATCTTCCTCCTCGTTTTGCTCCTCGTTATTTTCTGCAGCCTCGTTCTCTTCTCCCCCGTCGTTTGCCTCATCCTCATCTCCATTCTGTTCTTTCTCCTCATCTCCATTCTGTGCTTCTTCCTCATCTCCATTCTGTGCTTCTTCCTCATCTCCATTCGGAGTCTCGGCCTCTTCGTTCTCTTGCTGCTCGTCATCGGCTCTCTGTTCCACCAAATCTCCCATGTAATCCATCATATCATTGATCTGGAATTACGAACTGGAAACCCCCTTCCCTCTTCCCCGCATTGAAGGAGAAAAAAATGAAAAAGAAAACTCCGTTTGACTACTCATTCCGACTACGACACTACATTTTGACCGGGATGCCATTCTATGTCCGGCTACACGTGATTTGATGGTGCATTAAATAATTATTAATCAATATAAATGTGTATTATACAATAATAAATCGAACCCAAGCTGAGGCAGGCAGAATATCGTGCATATAACTTCGACAACGGTGACAGATATACCTTCTCATCCGAATCCTTCATCGTGGATTCGGCGCTACCGAAAGCACTGTCGTCACTGCTAACCTTTTTCATGCCTCGCTTTCCGGCTTGTCCTGCCTCCAAGAATTTCCAGTCCCAACTTTTCGGATAAGTATCGGAAACTCGGGGCGCCTCTGGTATTATCGCCAAATTCGACAGGTCTACGTCCGAAGGACGGTTCTTGTAAAATGCGGGTGCCTTTTGTCTCTGATTCGCACCAAGATTTATAAGATATAATTGTGCCAGCATGTTTTTATCGACTAATTATATTCTTTTTTTAATTACAAGTAGCCAACTAGTACTCACATTATCCAGTTTACTTTCATCGGCTCCGTTCTCCGTCAGGAGATCGTACATGACACCGTCGTCTTTAAGTGCAGCTGCATAATGCAGCGGAGTCTTTCCCTCATTGTCCTGAGCTGCTACCGTTGCGGGATATCTTTCGAGGATTTCACGCGCGACGTCCGTGTATCCCAAACCAGCGGCCTTGCGATTAGAAAGATAGGAAGGACTTTTCTCGCTTGGACCTTTAGCAGTTGAAAAAATTCGGACTTTTGAGAGAACTTACCTTGTGTAGGGCATTTAAACCATTGCCATCTTTGCCGCATAAAACAATGGGCGCAATAGGTTCATCCAATTTCTTCTTGAGACCCTCCAAATCGTTATTAATGACTGTCGCGTGGATGTCTTTTATCGTGCCCTATTGAAATTGTAACAAGTTCATTTAATAATCTTTTAACTGCCGCGATATTAATATTTTTAGTTTTATAAATAATTAAACAATTGGAAAATATGTAATTATTGTATCGTCTACTGACATACCATAATAAAGGGCACAGCTTCTAGGAATTTTCTTATCCGTGGATTGTTGCTGGTCTCGCATCGAAGTTTAGATCCATGTCCCTCCCATAACACCTGTTGCAATTTCCCAATGTCTCTGTTGTGTATCCATATTCTGACATTGGAGGGCTTGAAATCCATACCTGAGCATGAAGGTGTTACGATTTAGACAATATCCTGGGAATCTCATGACTTTTTGTCATGCCAAAGAATCTGGAGTAGCGGCATTTACATTTTATTGTGACAGTGAAACCGATAAAAACGTAAAGAGCTTTCAAGCGATTTGACAGACAATTAAATCAATTACGGAACATAAATGCAAGTTATAATTGTATTGCCGCTCTTTTGACAAATTTTAGAAATTACTCAGCTTAAGTGTAACTACATTAAATCGATTTTTATTTGAACAGCTGAGCAATGAACAGAAAAAAAATAAATTATCATGTAACGCGGAAATATTACGGTATAAAATGGCTCGACCGTCTTTCACGACTGTAATAAATAAATAATATTATTTTCGTGATGGGAGGGTGTTGGGGGGAGGGGGGAGAATCTTATAGATGCTTTAGCATTATTATTATTAAATTTAATACTCGTAGAGGACCACAATCCGTATGGTTGATACGTAGTAATAAATAGAATACCATCTATGGCCAGTTAAGTCGTCTTACAATTTATTACATGTTAATTATTTACTGGCGATTTAGGAAAATTAAAGTTTCTAAATAAATAATAGTCGTAAATAAATAGTGTTTTTACGAAGTATTTGCGAATGGTATGAATCCTCGAGCTGCATACTATTACGAAGACATTAAATATTTGAAAATCTCGAGACGAGAGGTCCACGGCTAAATAAATGTTAAATACTGGCACAATTCCGTTAGAGTGTCACGTATATGTCCTTTATGACGGGGAAATCCCGAATTCCGTTAGAATGTCGTATGTATGTTATTTATCACGGAAAAATGTCGAAAGATAAAACTAGAGACTTTCTTAAAGACTTATGATATTACTTTTCACAGATTTGTTTAAACTGAATCTAATTTTGTTGTGATATTTATAATTTCGTAAAAATAATTACATCATATTTGTATCAAAGATTGCTTGCATGATGTAAATGTGAAAGTCGATAGTCGATATTCTTCGCAAATACATCCGGAATAGTTCTGCCGACTATATTCAGAAATGCCTATTGTTAAAAATGAATTCGACGTGGTTTGATTCGATTTATCGATGCGCGCCTTCGATAATAGTTACATGCACGCTACATTTAATACTTTATATCGTCTTGAATACGCGGATGGCGAGCGCAATTGCTGGTTAATAAATTTTCTAGGAGGTGGAGCACTGTACGGAGTTTGTCATATTACTGACACGTTCCGAGTTGCACATACAGTGCATATAGACATTGCGTTACCCGATAAAGGGAACTTGTATTACGCTACCTGTGCCTGTTTACAACTCTTTACCCGTCACGCTTCGATGTTTCTAATAAATTATTATAGCCGTGATGGTTCGTAGAATCCTAAGATCACGCGAGATTTTCTCAAGGATTGAAGGATATACGAGCAAATACGAAAACGATAATGACAGTCCATTTTTGTGAAAAAATTAATTATTTAATGGATAGTTCTAATTGTGCAAGGCAATCTTTGATTTTATAGCAAAAGGAAGAATAATTACATCTACTAAATTAAAGATTATTTTTTAAACTTATTGTTCGAACAGTGCAAGCAGTTTAAATTATTTATCCATATCGTGCGCGAGCAATTTAACAAGAATCCTTTATGTACAGTCGCGTAGGAGGAGAAGACGATTGTTGGAATGTATATTTACAGGAAATTGCTTTGACTTCAATCCTCAAATGTAATTGCTAGCATGGCGGTACGATCGAAGAATGTAAGATGAGTTCTTATCATTGGTGAAATTAGAACTCGGCCATTAGAACGATACTTCGATCCACGACCTATTTACGTAGGCGAAGTCGTTTAACGAGAAGAAATGATGTCATTCCTTTCCATGTAATTATCTTAATTGCAATTTATTATAATATATACTAGTTGCATCAGCACGATGAATATTTACGACACGTTGTTAAGACGAGTAAACAAATTTTTTACGTCTCAACAAGTTGTGGATTTGCGACTAGGCTATAACACACTTTGTTTTTTCATTTAGATTTTATATAATTCGCACGGGGTGAACGCGGTAATTCTTCGTTTCGACCGTGTCTCTATATCGAGCGCCGCAGTTAGCCTTGCCTTACGAATTTATGTGCTATCGATTCTTCACGGTCATTAGAAACAGATATGTGGGGTATAAGGCGAGGAATCTATATCCGCGAATGTAGGAAACAGGCAAAAAACGCTATAGCATTCCGTCAGTCGCAAGGTTGCCCATCGAGTAGTTCGCGATGTTTCCTCGAAATTGTCTTAACGACTCGCTGACGAACCAGTGAGATTAATGTAATATTTAAACATGCTTATCTACGGTATTGAATGTAGGAAGTGAGGATGTGCTATGTATATAATTTAACAATACAAGACACTTCGTAAAAGAGTACTTCACATTATCTACTTAATTCTTAGAAAGAGAGAATATGTATACCTGCGTATATACCTTGCGTGATGTAGAGAAAAAGAATATACTTTACGATTAAGAAGAATGTAATTTTCTTTATATTATGAATAATTTCTCAATAATTTCAATCTAATTTCTCTTTTATCTCTTAAAATGAGAATAACGATACTCACTATCTTTTCCGGTACTTTTCCTTCGTCGAGACGCCATTTCCACTTCTGGCAATTCAATCTCCGTAGAATGTTCCAGGTAATAAGAGGCCGGGTTTCCTTTCTTGTCGCAAATACTAGCGTCACATCCGCTTTCTATGAGAAGATCCCAGATCGAATCGGGATCTTTACACGCGCAGCAGTAATGCAAAGCTGTTCGTCCCTCCTAAACACAATGAAAGATGTATATGAAGCATGATCGTCTAATCGTAAATGAATTTAGAGTTTTCGTGATTCACGTCTTCAACGAGAGGCAAGGGTGTCGAACAAAAATGTACGCCAAGGTTGATATGCACTAGATCAGTTTTATTTGTTTTTATGCGTTTGCATGTGTCCGTTGGTGTAAGTTGATGGCTGGCGAGGACAGAACAGGTGGTTTACACTTCGTTATTATCAGCGTCACGCGATGCGGGACCGTGACAAACGTTGCTAGGAAGAAGTATTCGATTATTCAGGAGCTTCTTCTCGACCGAGTCGAAAAACGTTTCCATTGCGGCATGATTCCGTCGTGAAAATAGATCTCGCGAATTTTGCGAGTTATGGAAGATAGCTAATCGAAGTTAATACTCGTTAAGACTCGTATAAATTATAGGATGATTAAGGCAAATGGTTTCGGAATAGAGCCATTTAAAAAGAGAGAGGTTTGTTGAATGAGTTTTATGATTACGAAAACGACTACCATTAAGCAAGCTCTTTATTGTTATAGTTGATGCTTAAGACGCTTTAATTGAAACTGGTTGAGAGTGTATCGTACAGTGAAATTTCTTGTGATAAATGTAATTTGTTTTTATGGATAGCAATGTTGGAGAAAAGCGTACCCTATCTTTTTGCTGTGGTGTAATAGGATAATTTTCTATGAGCCAGGCGACGATCTCGGGTTGATCGTAGTAGACCGCCTTGTGTATCAAGGGTATCCCGCATGAATCCTTCGCAATCGCTAGCTTCTTCTTCGACTCTTCCGATATTATCTTCTGCGTTTCAGCTAACGAGCCGCGCGTAACAGCTTCGTGTACTTGGGAAATCTTTGTCTAAAATAAACAAACGATTGATTCTTACTAATACTTTCCCTTTTAACGAAACTTTACCAGCTTGAAAGCAGTTGGTAGAATTTGATGGCTGTTTAAAAATTTTGTTTAATTCATGGCAAACTACTTACCAAGTAGTTCGGGAGTCCTTTCAGGAAGACACGAGTTCTAAGATCCTGCGACTGTTCGTTTAACAGGCGCGCGCCTCGACCCTCCAACACGACATTTTCGAGTTTCTCGAGTTCACCGCGGTGCAACCAACTTCTTACGGCCGAATGCATTTGAGCTTCTGCAACAGAATGAGATAGTTAATTTGTAAAAGTACTATAATGATTTTTCCACACAGTCTATTCCACTTTATGAAATACGTTATTGCATTTGCTATTGATAATATAAATAAACATAAGAGCGTTTCAATTTATAAAGGGTCAGCAGATAAATTTCACAGACATTTCATCGTGGCCGGTTTCCTTTTCATTATTGATTCGCATGTTCTGCAGTATTCAAACGTATATTTTCGTTTGCATATTCATAGTGCTTTATGGATGATTGGCGGGTCAGGATGTAATAGGGATATTCATGACACGCGAAATGTGATATTAGTCGAAAGCGCGCATAAAGCTGCTCCAATATGTAACCAGAAAACTCCAATATGTAATTTGCCAAGAGTTACGTTCTTTTCAATGATTGAAGCATAATTATGCAAAATATTTTCGCTATATCGCAAATTATCGCAACACGTACTATGATGCGGTTTCGGCAATCGCGGTAATGATTTCATTATACATACACTATCGTACCGAATCTCGCTGGCTATTCACTCAATACCGTAAACGTCATGATTAATCCGGAACACGTTCGAACTTTTCCTCTTGCGAAAGCAATCGGTGAATTCCCTGTTTCTATCTATTCAATGCCAATGCGTGGAATTCAATAGAATGTAAACATGTCATAAATTATACAGGGGCACCACTGTGATTTATGCGTTTTCGTTTGCACAATCACATTCATTTATTAAATATTTTTTAATTGTGTGCATTTTTATTACTTCATTGGTAAACAACTTCTTTCGACGAGTATGATGTTTTTTTAAACGTGATTAAATATGTTTTTTTAGCATTCCATATAATTGCGTTTTATATAATTGCATATGACATATATTCTTTCAAGTATATTGCAATTAAAATTTTACGTGAAAATTAGATTGATAAACTTTGGTCTAATCTAATTATAACCTATATTTTTTATTTTGTGAAATGTGACTCGAGCATTCGTAGGATAACGAATAAAGAATGCTTTTCACGAGCAATTTATGCATGAGTTTTCAAACCAATTCCACATATCTTTGTAAAAAAGGCACAATCGTTAATATTAATTAGTACATGACATCATTTTATACCCTTGAAATATAAAATATACGTGCATCTATTTTTTAAGTCTAAGCAGAATGAGTGGATAAACAGAAATTAAATTGTGTCTTTTAAATTTCAATCGCGAATGTCGCGAAAGCAATCGATATGATTTTGCATTCATACCAATTATTTTTACATGAAGTCCAATATTAAACGAAAATAAAAGCATATTGCGAACTTTCAGACATTAACATGCTTGTTTTATATGCGCGTAGAATTGTTAAAAAATATACGAATCGAAGAATAAAACCGTCAAATCCAATCCGCAGTGCTTTATCTGACAGTGCATCGAACGAAAAGTGGTACCTGATCAGCTCTTATTCGTTCTGGCTCTGTGATCAGCATTTCTGTGTCGATCAAACGAACTGTGTGGATCGAACAACGTGCGTAGCAGCGTGTTCTAAAAAGATATGACACCCAGGCGTCGCGACGCTGCGACACGAGAAAGCGCCGCGTGTCGAATGAAGCCGACGCTCGGCGTCACGACGCCACCTGTGCGAACTTACGTTTTCTACGGGCGGAAAGCCTGTTCTGAGGGTTTTTTTTTAGGAGGATCCTCTATATTCGCCCCCGCGACCAGCTCGGGCCAATGAATAAGAAATTAGGATCGATCAAGAATTCATATCGAAGTTACTTTGACAGTCGTTGATTTCTTCCGGCAGAATTGCATTCTTTTATCCGGGACTAGCATTGCGTTCGATCGTCTCGTAAAATGGAATAAGCGATGCGCGTATTTATCTTTGCCGGCTGCGTCAATAACCGCGTGTCACAGTAACTGTAAATCATAAATTATAGAAATACCGCCGTGAAACTTATGAGAATCTGATAAAATAAGGTCTTCCAAAAATCTCCATCGCGCTATATCTTCCTAGCAATCAGTATTGCATTTCCTTCTGGAATTAATAAACAGTAAAAGAAAACAATGGATTCAGAGAAAGATACCTAATTACTATTATATCAGAACACGGTATCACAGTGCTTTAGTCAAGCTCACTCTTCGCGCGATAAGCTGCTAATCAAACAGAGTAATCCTATTATACAGATGACACGCGCTGACATTATTAAAATTGAGCGGCAAGGTCAAGAAAATAAATATTCCCCTGATAAATGAGATATTTTTTCGCGGAAATACGCATTAGTATATAATTATGATGAAATGTAAACTATTTAACATTATAATGGTAATTAATATTGCGGTGTCTAATGTGATGAAATGATGTAGAAATGAATTCATTATGAAATATGTGTTAATCGCTGTTTGAACGAAAATAACTTTAGTCAATATCTTCGTGAAAGAAAACTTTCAGGATGACTTTTATCTCTTATTCATCGACGCTGTCGCAGTGAACCTGATAGGGTGGTCGAGGAAACAGTTAATGTTTATCGAACTGTCATATTTCGTCGCGTTTAAATTCGGTATTTCCTATCCATTTGTTCGTTTGTATAACGTCTTACGTTCGTTCTCTGTTCTTACTTATTTGCTCTCATATCACGATGCTGCAATCGATGTTAATGGGTACGGTGCAATGACACATCGATCATGCCACGGCTTATAGGTATCTCGCGTGAACTCTTCAACTGATTTTGCTTTTGTTGGAACATATAGTACGTTATAGCAAAGATAATTTAAAGATTGAAAAGTTTGTGATACTAGAAGAAACTAGCGTACTAGCTTATATTTTAACTTAACAAACGCTTTTAGATTGAATTTGTAGCGTAGATGAGAGGAAAAGGCATAGAAATGGATCATATAAATAATGTAGGTATTGTTTGTATAGTTCTATGATCTAAAGCTATGACAATCACCTTTTGATTGTAACTTCTCCAAGAAATAAGATAATATCCAGTCACCTTTACAATATCGCGGACAAATATGTCCCTTACTATTTAATGGAAAACCCCATTACTGTTCTTTAACGTTGATAATTAATAGCACTCTGTTTAATTTGTCGCTGTATCAAAAGCGTCCTCCTGATTCATTGTATTACGTAACTATCTTTATTTTCGAAACGGAACAAAACGCGTTTGAAAGCTACGAGCTACTTCGTAAGACTGACGATGCATAGTTTTCCACGTGTCCTATTCAGCCAAGTTCTATATTATTTACGAGAGGTATAGCTCGGAAAGTAGCTTCGGTGCCATAATGCCGCCATGAAAGTGGCAATCAAACGGCAATCTAATGGTCAATCTAGATAGCCGAACATTTATTGTCCTGCATTCACAAGTTCGCGAAAAAATTAAAACATCGTACGCAAATATATTTTTAATGAAATATTCAAAAAATCATGAAAAGCCATGAGACATATTGATAAAACATATAAACTATAATATATAGTGTAATATATAAATATATAACGTTTTTAATTTAATTTTATATATGATAATCTACTTCTAATGTGGCACAAATATATTGCTAAATAATTCAGATATCACCAAAAATCTATCTTTTCTCTAATCGCCAGTAAATAATTAACATTAAATAAAAATTATAAAACGACACAACTGGCAAGTAATGTATTTAATCTATTACTACAACGTTTCGACCATACGGATTGTGGTCCTTTTCAAGTGTTAAAAAATTACATTAATCTGCAATTAAATAGGTACAGAATGAATGATCGGTATACAAAAATAAAAATATGGAGAAGAGAATATAAACTAACAATTTTAAAAAATACTTCGATATATACATTTCAACCTGGTGCAGCATCGGGCGGTAGAGCACGTGTTTCAAAGCATGTCTATACAGCGTTACATTTAGCACTCGAATAAAGTCGTTTTAAGAGAATAAGGATAAAAGGACAAAAACAGATCAAAATTGTCAATAAACAAAGAGACACGGAACTATCTGTTCATAATTAAACCATCATAAATTACATTTAGATTTTCAGTGTCCTTTGTGAATTAATAGTGTTGTTAGAACTTTTTATAAAATACATTTCTGCAATTTTCCTTTTCCGTTTTTGTTTTTTTAATGCAATATCACAGGTTTAGACCAATTGAACTCATGTTCATTTAATAAACGGTGATTCGTAATCACTGAAAATCTAAATGTAATTTATGATAGTATAATTATGAACAGATAGTTCCATGTCTCTTTGTTTATTGACAATTTTGATCTGTTTTTGTCCTTTTATCCTTCTTCTCTTAAAACGACTTTATTCGAGTGCTAAAAGTAACACTGTATGGACGTGCTTTGAAACACGTGCTCTACCGCCCGATGCTGTACCAGGTTGAAATGTATATATCGAAGTATTAATTGTAAGTTTATATTCTCTTCTCCATATTTTTAATCGTGTATACCGATCGTTCATTCTGTACCAATTTAATTGCAGATTGATGTAATTTTTTAACACTTGAAAAGGACCACAATCTGTATGGTCGAAACGTTGTAGTAATAGATTAAATACATTACTTGCCAGTTGTGTTGTTTTATAATTTATTTAATGTTAATTCAGATATATTGAAATTTAGGACAGATGTACTATAATTATATGTTGCATAAGGAAGTTTATTGTTAGCCATTATATATGACATGGTCCATTATATGATGGACAATTTAATAGGACAACATAAAAGGACAAAAAAATATATATATATGCTGTGTACAGTAATTTCGATTCTTTTTATTTTTTAGAATGTTACTGGGAAGTGATTGAGTAAATTATCAAGCGTTAGCAAATTCCGATCGTCATTGTGTAAAGGTGGGTCAGCTTTAAAAAGAGGACTTGGTCGTTCGGCGATCAGAACGGTTACTGTTACGAGATTGTTACGAGCTGCGTTACTCGATTACGAAATCTAAAATGTTCGCGATCTTCGCGCTTTTTCTATTTTCCACGGTCCTCGCTACTGGTAAGCAATTTTATTCTTAACAATTTAGCATACCGCGAAGATATTCTATTTTTAGTGATTAAATTTTTCAAGTGTTTGATTTTGCTTGAATACTTAATATTAGCATAATTAACTTTAGACAGGAGCTTAAACAGGACGGACTTGAAATGCGTGGGACATGCTTTCCATAACGTGTCTCTCTCCGCATATTATCCCGTATTCGGGACGGACGATAAACGAAATCATCTAGACGATCAAGGAAAAATGTTGAATACTCTCCAGGTTAGTAACCATGACAGACGCAACGTGGTATCCGATGCAAAAACGACCTGTAGACATTCTCTCTGCTATGTACAAATTTGTTTTAGGATTACCTTGATGGTCGCGTTCCTTACGTCACCGTCGCCGGTAATTTGAGATCTGGCATTCCGTATGAAACGAAAATATGCATAGAAAAGTTGAATGAGCAATTCGGAAGACAAATTCATCTGCAGGTGCGTGATCATACTACGTTTGTTACATTATATCTTTAAAAATGTAAGGCTCGGCAATGTGATATATCCACAACATATTGAGAATAAAAAGAACAAAATAATTTATTTTATCTTATTGTTAGATAAGAGACCAGATTGATTATGAAAACAATGCTGCCGCACACGATTTCTCGAGATTGGAAATTTGCGTCAGGACCGAGGAGGATACTTATGATACGTACCTCAATGGCCTTGTTACTATCCATGTATAATAATTAAAAATTATGTATTTGATTGTTAATTGCCAATAACAATGTTAAATTAGTATAATAATTTTATAACAATAAGATATGCTGGTATGTATATGGAATTGAATTAAATCATATTTTTATGTATAAACAAAGACTGTTTGGTTTATTTTTACAAATATTTATTAATATATGTATATTAATTAGTTTGGCAAAGCGACATACATCAGTATGAAATTATCGATGATGTAAATTTTACGCGGAGTCAAATACGTTGTGAGCCTCGTAAATGTTTGTATAATCGTTAATCGATTACGAAATCAAAGGTTACAATCGGTCGCTACTGATAAAAAAGATTTTTATTGTGCGTCATATTAAAAACAATATATATACATATATATATAGTTTATTCCCTTTCCGACCAATGAGGCCACGATTTTATCATTGTATAAAGACTCTCTCCAGGGCATGCGGTTGGCCAGGTTTGTCGATGCCCAAGTAGCTTGTAATCATTCTTTATTTCGCCACTTTCCACTCCATGAGCGATCAATCTAGATACCGTTTGTACCGCCGCTGCCTTTGGCGTTCGGTCTAATGAGAAAAAGCATGTTAGAGAAATACATGTTACGTATAAGTATAAGTTACACTAATAACAAGTCCGTTATCTCTGATATTATTTACTTATGTAATTTCCGATGATGCAAATTCCTATACTTTTCTTATTGAAAGGTATAGAATGAGCGCCTTTCTTGCCCCATCCACGACCCTCGTAAACGTTTCCGTCTTCGCCGACTAGGAAATTGTAGGCAATATCGGACCACCCTTTCGTGTTCATGTGCTCATTCTTGAAATAAAATTTGATAATCGCTATGATGTGCAGGTGTTATTAAATTTATTATTTGCTAAAACGCGAAATAAAAATAGAAGCAGAAAGGGGGATTTATTCTATTAATAAGGATACACTTGTTTTGATCTAAAATATTGCTTGATTGAATCGTACATGGTTGTTTGCGTACGAAGACTTAACAGTTAAAAGATTTGCTGTTTAGAAAAAGTTTTTTTTTCTCATATTAATTACCTGGAATTGTCTCACTTTTAATTGACATATAGCTTGAGTTTCGCAACCGGAGCCAGTCGAATGATGAATAATCACATAAGGCGCTGGTTTTAATGTAAGATTAGGAGCTCGAGATTTCGGTGCTCTAGCGCCCCATTGTGCTCTGGAAATAATGGTTGGGGCATCTGAAAAGTAAAATTGGATACAATTGGATATGATTGTGCTTCATATAAAAATTTTTATGGCAACAAATTTCAATGAAATTAATTGGTTAAAGTTTAATTCTAAAGTCAAATTTATTTATGAATGAATATTTATTCAACTTTAGCTACAGCCCAAATTTATTTAATTGAATTTAGGAAAGCTATTATTTTAACAGCTCTTTGAATATAGAACCGTATTTTACATTATTGTTCCTTTTAGTCCGTTCTACATTAGTCGCAAGTCGATCGCAAGCTTGTTGCGACAGCCAATCAGAAGCGTCAATAGTACCATTCTAGCTTCTGATTGGCTGTCGCAACAGGCTTGCGATCGACTTGCGACTAATGTAGAACGGGCTTTTTAAAGAACGAATTCGGAGATTTACGAGCCCGCATGCTTTTTGTGTGTCCTCTATTTTACATGAACAGAATATTTTATATCGTTCGGCAGATAATAAGGGGTAAAACTTTAGAATAACGGACCCAGCCCCGATGACCTTGACCTTGACATATGTTGTTAAAGTCATCACCCTTTGACCTTTAGAAGGTTTTAGCCGTCGCTCATTTTTTATTAAAAAGTTATTAACAAAAAAAGTTTGAAAAATCTAGCAGTTATTTTAAGCATTGAAAAGCAATAAAGGTGGATTTAGATTTGTATTCTGTTGAAATATTGCTCAAATCTTTCGCCTTACTAAATTGATGAGTCTATCATATACTAAAAATAATATACACTGAAAAAAAATGCTGTTGCTTTAATTAAACGTCTACGTCACGGGCTGCCACAAACATAAATAGTTCATTCAATTGTATTATGATTGGACCAAATATTCACATTATTAAAAGAATAATCTAGATATTTGGTCCAATCATAATACAATTGAATGAACTATTTATATTTGTAGCAGCCCGTGACGTAGACGTTTAATTGAAGCAACAGCATTTTTTTCTGTGTACTGAAGTACATACGTAGACAGAGAAAGTGCGTCGGGGTCATCGGGGCTGGGTCTGTTATTCTAAAGTTTTACCGATAATAATATTTCTTAAACACGACTTGGATTGTTAAATACCAAGAATTGCATGAATGTTATTATAGGATAATTATATTCCTCTAATTTTTATTTATGACAAAAATAGAAAAATGTAAAAGGTTATAAAAATAATGAAGAGTAAAGACACTTTTCACTCGCAAATATTGTTGAAATTATTTTTATTTGTGATTATCGTATTCTATCTTAAAAATTTATTTGAAATGCAAATGTCATTGTACTGACGTAACAATATCTTAGAAATCTTGCTGGACGCGAGGTGTTTTCATAATAATTTATCATGTCGATAAATATTTTGCTTTATGCAAATAGATTTAACTACGACACTTGTCGTGTAAATACATTTATTAATCGATCAATCGGCAACAATTAAGTATTTTTCTTTGAATCGTAATATAATGATAGATTAATCAAGAAAATATGAAGAGAGTCATTATATAGGATGGAAAACATTCATTTATCAATAGCACTTACTTTTACAATAACTTTATATCTCGTCGCGGAATTACTTGCAATTACTATTACGTAGAATACAAAATAAAATGATTTATATTAACTGTCTTTGAAACTAAAAATAAAAATTTTGCCATGCCTACGCAAGATAGGCATTCTTTCACAAAAACAACTTTTTACACACAACTGTGAGAAATATCTCTAAAAATTTCGATGACTACCGAAGGCGTTCATCATTTAATTCGCGGCATAAATAATATATTTAATGAATTACTGGCAGCAGTCTCCTGGGCGACGAGTGTCACGTAGACCGCCGCGAAAATTAATGTCGTCGTCGTTGCGATGTACATTTTGACTTGCAAAACGATACTGATGCTACATGCAACTTGGTACGCAATATATAAGCACTCTTAATTCAAGATATTGCTTTCGAGGCACGATCTCTGACCGTATGGCCTACGACAGATATGTATGTACGTGTGTCCATATACATGCACATTTGATGTACTCTCCGGACTTCCCTGGTTTTTTGTTAAGAATCTGATGATTTGCTTTACGGATGAGAAAAGGGGGACGGACTAACGGGAATTTTTTAGCATCATTAATAGTACTCAAATCATGATATTGGAATGTTGATTTATATATGTATATTTACATCTTTTACGACAAAATTTATGTAAGAATTTTATTATTAGAATAATTTATTAGGCAATAAATTAAACATCTTTTATTAACAATTTTTTTATTGGATCTTGGAACAGTTAATAATGGAAAATTTAATTATTTGGCATTATATAAGTTTCATGTATATAATTACTTACTTACTATAAAAGAAAAGGCTTTTATAATACACATTTATTTTATTCGCAAATACTGATATATACAGAACATATCTATTATTAGCTAATGAAAAATGCGAAATAACACGACGATCTTATATATTTTAAATGCGTATGAATGAAAATGATAAATACAAGAGACAGTATGTCGCTAATCATTCGTATTACTTAAAAGAAACAGGCTCTTTTAAGGAATATTTATCGCGCATGCTGACCCACTAATCATGTGATACAAAATCAATATTGACGAATGCCTTTCAATTTGCTCGGTCTTCGATCTTTGATTAGCGTAAGCAGCGAAACGTGCTACGGAAATTTGCAACTCGGGTTCTTATCTCGTTTGATCTTTCTGAACTTTGCTCGAAAAATAGTATATGGTAATGAAGTCGTGATTATGTTACATTACGCGCGATACCGATTATCTTATCGATTTCACGTGTCCGGTAAAACGGTGCTTTTCTGGGCATCCCCGGGAAATGATCAATCTTCGTGATTGATTAACAAATTGATGTTTTTTTTTCAGATTTACTATCCAGAAGTATTTAAATCTTGATTTAAATAATCCGTCATTGTCTGCGCTGGCGAGCTTGAGGAATGCACTGAATGCTGTAAGCAGGTCAGTTTTTCAGATGTATTTATATAATTTTTGCAATTTCCAAAAATTGGTCTATTCGATCGAAAAATCATTTTTCTGGAAGACGTACTTATGTACGATTCTGTCGTTTGTGCATTGTCAGTACATTTGCTAAATTCAATCATTTCAATATCGAAATCCGCGGTCGTAATTTACATTATATACATTATGGAACAGGGAAGATTTTATCAGAGTAATCTGTATGAAATTATGCGAGAGACAATCGTGCGCGGCACCGTGATACTTCGATTACCATTGTCGCTAATTAAACCCTAAGACCGTGACCTTAGAGCATATATTGTTATAACGAGCATTTAAAAGTATAGCTGCACGCGAACCGGAGTGACAGTGACATTGATTTCGTTTGTCGAACTTACGTGAGAGATATTTATTTCACATATTCTAGAACAGTCTATTTGACTTTTTCAACGATTTAAAACATGTACACTATGTGTATATAAACTTTGCGTTTTAATTAATGACAGTTTTACTGATGACAAATCTTAGCTATTATTTACGCATAAGTTAGTGCGGAAAGTTTAACATACAGGGTTATTTTGTACATCGGGGGAATTACCTTCGCGAGAAAGTCGTTTTTCTTTTATTTAAACGATCATTCTCAGCGACGCATTGTTTCGTAATGATGGCAGAGGTAGCAACGGTTATATTCGATATATTTAGCATAACGAAAAAATTAATATATATATATATATATATATATGTAATGTTTACGTAAAATAAGTAAACAAAATTGAACTTTGCTTATTACTAATAACGTAAAAAATAAGTAATTTTTAGAAGCTATTGAAATCAATCACGCGAATCCATCAGACTCTTTTAATAAATAAAAAAAATATACGGCAAGTTGACGTAAGATACGATTATAAGTATCTTTTTTAATAAGAATGAAATAATTCTGCGTTACTTACAGTCCTTTGTTATGTCAAATCGTCGTTCTATATTTAGGATTCATTATAATAGCGACCTATTTGACAACAACCTAAACATGTCATTATAAAGTGGCGTTCGATTTGCTGTTTTCCTCTACGGTGTCGTCTCCTTGCACTATCGGTTTCGTTGTGGTGGTGGTAGGACGAATGTGAGGTATCGGAGTCGCGGTCCAACCGGGAAGAGTAACTACGTACTTGTAAAAGCTTTCCCCGGGGCATTCTGTGCTCCGCGTTTGTCGATGACCAATCACGTTGTAGTTGTCCCTTATCTTGCCGAGTGAAACCCCGCAAGCTATCAGCTCGTTCAACGTCTTCAGGGCGGCCGCGTTCGGGAGAAAGTCTGCGAAATCATACATCTGCATGCGTCACAATGAGTCCTCTGACGCAGAAAGACTTTGGACATCATATCTCAAGGAAGACGCCTCGTTGCTTTATACAAAAGACGAGTTTTTCTAGTAAAATAACTTGATATAGCACGCTTGTAGTACAAAAGAGGCTCACGCAGAAGCAAGAATTATTTTCCAATAAAAGAAACTTGACAATTATTATTCCAAACGATTTTTAAAAATTTTTCTTGATGGAACGTTATTTGGTTTATCATATCCGGTGATATCTCAGTCATGTTTGTAGTTGTCTTAATTACCGCTGAAGTCTCCTAGGATGCATATGCCGATGCTCTGGGTGTTGTATCCAGGTGCATGCGCGCCTGTGTAATCCCAGCCACGACCCTCGTAGACATTGCCGTCCTCGCCAATGAGGAAATTATAGCCAATGTCCCACCAGCCCCGATCGTCCAGATGAAAGTTCTGGTAGGATCTAACGATCGCGGAGCACGTCTCCTGATCCCGACAGTACTTACGTATACCGCCGTGATGGATAACCACATACGGTGTTGGTGTCACTGGCATTATCTCGAAATTTAGACGCTTCCTGGCTTTCCATTCCTTTCGGCTGACGATTCTCGGGCATTCTGGAGAATCAAAAATCTATCCGTTATTCTTGATAAATGATTCTTGAATTAAATTAACTCTTTGAAAGCTGGATGATCTTAAAAGATCGACGGAAAGATTGAACATGTAAACTAGCGTGCATAATTGCTATGAAATGCTTTATGAATCCTTGATAATAATAATGATAAAGAATTACGGTTTTCCTGCATCGTCGCGCAGAATAGGCAACGCAGAACTTGGCAGGTATAAATTGGAGTCAGCTAACGAGTTTAGCGAGCACGTTTTCAGCAATTAGTTGCGCAATTGCAAATGTACTTCTATCGTGCAGAAATTATTTCGTCCTTGAGATACGGTGATAGATTGCCCGGTCGGATTCCTAAGTCATAATAATTTTGGCTCAAACGCGTCCCACAGATGTAGAGGAAAACTATGGAAAAATACTGACTAATTATCGAAGCGCGCTTGTCACGAGGTGCGCATAATTATTCTTTGTTGCGCTACTGTATCGTTTTGCTTCGAATTTACTCTCAATACGCGCTCGATCGCGCAAACTTGTCGACATGATATACGATTTAACAGAGCAAATTTATGGAAAATATAAATTTGTAACGCACTTTAAAAAGAAAAAACTGTTACACACTTTTTTCTCTCATACGAGCACTGTAAACAAGTTGTTGAATTTTAGCATGATCGATTACGTATCTGTATATAGTAATTTTAGCGAAGTCGCACGAACCGATATTGTATCACGCGTTGGCGTATTATTTTTAAACCACTGATTCGTTTTAATTTTGTATTTCGTAACATCGTCAAAAAACTGGACACACTAGTCACTAACGCTATGGCACCGTTGCAAATGTAGGTATTTTTAACAAGAATAGCGCACAACAGTAAGCCGCGCATTTATTATCTTAATGTAGTCTTCATTATGGTGATTAAACATCTTAATTTGCATGCAGATGACTCACGATAGTTAAATATACACCAATAAAACTTTGAAAAAAGAAATACATAAAAAGATTGCTTTGATAAACTGCATTGATAAACTTATTATATACAGGATGTTTCGGTTTAAATGATACAGTCGATTTTCTCCAAAACTATCGATGATACAAAAAAATGTTTCAGATAAAAGTTGAACGGTTTCGAGGGGGACATCTTATGATGGACACATGTTTTTTCTAGGTGGAGGTGTTCCTGAGATTTTAAGATGACTTTGACCTTTGTTTTTTTAAATGGAATCATATGATTTTCTTTATATAATATAATTCCTCTAGTTATTTGGCATATAAAAATATTAAGGTAAAGCTATCAAAAAAATCAATAGTTTACGAGATATTTTATATTTTATTCTGACATATTTTGAAATATAAAATATCTTGTAAACTATCATTTTTTGATAACTATACCTTAATACTTTTATGCGTAGAATAATGGGATGAATCAATTGATGCGAGGAAAACACATGGTCGCTTTTCAAAAAATTATGCAATGTGTAATGTGCAGTTACATACTAATTACTCGAACGGTAAGATAATAGTAATTTGGACACAATACCTTAAGTGTTGCTTTATAATTCAAACGTTTATTACTTGATAAGGACCAAAAACTATGGTCGAAACGTCGTAAGAAGTGTCTTGATAAATTTGGCCAGTCGTGTCGAACAAAAAAATCACCCTGATAATAGTAATTGATGTAACGTGAGATGAACTGAACGTCATGCAAGTCATATACCCTGTATATTATAAATCTTCTTTTAAATATTTATCGTCCAATTTTCCATAATATTACCATTGATGTCGCTTGGTTTTCTTCGACGAGGAAGAATTAATTCTAAAAACATGATAGACTTTTTATGCAAAGTCTTCGACTCTCAATGGCTTACCGGTTGCATTGATGAAATTCGTGTTGTCAATGGGAACGGCGAGCACCGCGTGCTCGAGGAGACTGAGGAGGATTACGAAGACGCACAGTGCGGACAATCGGATGAGGTAGGAGGACGACCTCATGGTGATTGACACCGTTATAGCGCGTGTCAAAAGTAAAACTGGATAGCCATCGTGTTGGCGCGTCCGCTTTTAAACGAAAAACCGAACGGCAGCCGGGAAGTCCCTCGGAGGAATCGCGCGTCAAGAACCAACCCGTTTGATAGTCCCTTAACCCTGTCCCCTCTTCGGCGTGTCTGTCACAATGATCACAACGTTGACAATGACGACGACTTCGAGGAGAAGTGACGCTTGTCCGAGTACCCCGCTAGCTGTCCGAAAATTCGCGCAATATCTGCATCGATTGCGATCAAAACGCGGAAGAACGCGAAATTGCGCTGTCTGCGTGATAAGAAATCGAACGCGATAGGTCGAGATTAACGAGATTGGCAAAGTGATTGAGTAATGATGGTACGACGGGAAATTATATCGTGAGAATAAAGACGAAAAGACACAAGAGACTGAAAAGCCTATATATTCACGGAGAAAATTTTATATTAAAAATTACTATGTATGACAGTAGCCGTGGACCATTGCTGGAATTAAAAAATTTTTACTATGTTTTTCACTAATGAGTTTAATAATTATTAATATATCATAGTAAAAATTTTTATAATTCTAGCAATAGTCGACGACTACTGCCATACATATATATAGTAATTTTTAATATAAAATTTTCTCCGTGTTAAAATAATAAATATGTTTTTGACATTCGTGTATTTATACATTTTAAGAGATTGGAGAGGAAAGTTCTGAAAAAGTTTATAAAACAAGTAACCGAAGAATATAAAGTAAAGCAAATAATTCATTGTCGTAAAAAAGACTCATCTTTTTCTTTAATTCGAGAACAATGTTTAATACGATTACTTACGGGTTAAATGCTTTATTGTTAGTTGCTTTACGATTACTTGCAAAGAGGAGAAAGGGAATTACGGGGAATACAATTAATTCTATTTATTACGTTCTTTTTTTCTTATTAATGCAGTTTATTACATTCTTTATCTACGCGAGTTAGCGGTTACATCACGACGAACTTGATTCGCAAGGTCTTATCAAGGATCGTGAATTTCCGATAAGTAACGGTATCTACAAGTTACATAAACTAATCAATATCGCGATGGTTATATACAGACAGAACACATAAAATTCCTCTTAGTGAATCGGCCTTTCAATTATTTTTTATTCTGATCGCTTCGATCAGCGATCGAGAATTTTTGATAAACAATATCAGCGCGCAATATCATTTTGTTAAAATGTCCACGTATATCTACATGCAAATAATATTTATGACTTGCTATTTTCATGCGCATTTATCTATCTGATCCATAATATCTGACACATAATAACATATTTGTCTTCTGATGAGAATGCATCGAACGATGTAATTTGTGTAGACGGAACTACGCCATCTCAAATTGATACTGTCCAATTTGATGCATGATTTACCATTCAAATGTACAGGCAGCGATATATGTTTTTTACAAGAATATAATATTGCTCGTAATTTAACAACGGAAATAAAATCGTCGCTGCAATAATATGAAAATAATTGGAATAAATGAAGACATTGTTTTGTGCATTCGACATGACAGCCATTTCGTCGAGTTACAGCAGATATATGTCGACCGTACAAATTTTTTTTCTGTTTCTGCTCGGAATAATAACCGTCAACGCATAACGAGATAATACATCGTTACCTGTGTTTGCCAGTGTGTGATTTTGAGATAACGTCTTATTCATGAAAGGCGTCAAATAACTTTTGTTTACCCGTCATAGTGCACTGTCATAGCTGTCGACTAATTGTTTCCTGTGATCGTTTGTCATTGCAGGCGTAACTCTTGTGGCACGTCGAGTTGCTTCTGTTGAAAAACCGATTCTGCTTCCTGTATCGATAACCAAGAATATATTATAATCTCAATATATTTAACGCGATTTGCTCGCGATAAAACTCGCATTAAAATCCATATACATATCAAATGTAAATAATTATACCGGAAATAGGCACTAGAGATGATGCAGCACAAAGAAAAACTTATTAAAGAAAAAAACGGAGTATAAATTACTGTCTTAGATAATCGCAATAAAATCTGTAATTATTGGCGCAGCCGTGATCAATGATGACGGTGTTATCAAAGCGATAAATATTAATGGACTATTTGAAAAACCCGCGAAACGTACGTTTGTCACTGCCTGATTACGTGAAATATAATTGTGGGAAAGCATCGCAATTAATTACGATAATTACTCGAACGGTAAGATAATAGTAATTGATGTAACGTGAGATGAGCTGAACGTCATGCAAGTCATATTACAATTGAAATATCAAAACAACAGTCATAGATAATTTTGTAAAAGTGAATAAAAGCGAGTGATCACTCTATAACAATTTAAAGCAGACGAACAATTCAAAGAACTCCTTGTTTTGGAGAATTTCTAACTTTTTCTCCTTACGATGAAATTATGAATGACACAATTATTGCCAAGAATCGATGTTATCGATATGAAGCGATATCGGCGATTAGATTAACAACGAAGAAACAATGTGCTAATTCGATTAATAACTGTTTATTAGGAAAATTGTCGGATTGTCGAACAACGATAAGCGCTACTAAAGAATTTTATCACGTACTACATCGTTGTAGGAAAATAAAAGCGAGCGCTATATATATATATATATATATATATATATATATATTCTCTCTTTCTTTCTTGTGAAAATGAATTGATGCAATATGTTGACCTTGAATGCATTATTTTGCAAATGCATCACCGCAACAAAATAAATTTTTTCTGATCACAACAAAAGACAACAACAGCTGTTGTATTCATATCAATAATTAAAATTGTGTTTTAAAACTTTCTAGATCCATTTGGCATTGGGTTCAGCTTGTTCGAGTATATTACATCATAAGATTGTACTGCAATATGATAGTATCGATCAGCAAATATTGTATATATTTGCTGTCTTTTAAACTTCGAGTTACATAATACTACTCTTGAAATTGGCGGATGTCAGAAATTGTACGAGTATATACCAGGTGTCGTGATTCTCCAAGCAAGCTCGAGCTCGAGACTGATCCAACAGTTTTCTGGCTTACCATCGTAGATATGTTGAAACGTTGATTGGTGATATATATCCCGACTGGTATTTTAATTTTACTAGACGCGTAGCTTTCTAATTTTATAAGTCGAACTTAGTGAGAAATGTTTAAATTTGGTTTTGCGGAAGATGCTGACAGCACTGCTGAAGGTACGGCTAATCATATTTTTGTGATATGTCTAAAGGCACATGTGCTTTTTCGTAATTTGAGGTTAGAGCATCATAAAGTTGTTTTCCCGCGAATATTCAATTCGTATCTTTCAGACTGTGTTCCGATATACACTGTCAGTACTGAAAATCTATAGTTCACGTTACGTATACTATAGATTTTCAGTACTGGCAGTGAATATCGAAACACGCCTTCAATTTCCACGAAGTATGCGCAAGGGAATTATTTATTTAAATAATTTTAGAGGACAGCGAACAGAAGGATATATTAGAATGGATTCCCGCCTCCAAACTCGAAATAACACTCGAACAAATCGAAGCGAGATATGAGGCTGATTATTATACAGAGACCGAAGTGTTTTCTGGTTATAATTTAAAATTAATTCGCTCCGATAAAGTAACGCAGGATTTAACTGATCAAAATTGTCAGAATATCGTTGAAGCCGAGTCAAAACATTCCGATCTCATTCCAGCAAAATACGAAGGTGATTTTTGTAAATTAAAATTCGTTTAAAGTTTCCTTAAGGCCATTGCACGTGAAAAAGTTTTAGTCGTAATCGTAAGGTCATAAGCAAATCGACCAATCACAGTTAAACATTTTTACTATATTGTGAGAATGCTTGTCTGCGATTGGTTGATTTGTTTACAGCCTTACAATTAGGGGAGCATGGGGCACAGTGGCTCACTTTTTTTTTCAGTGAACATATCTCCATAATTTTTGGCATTTATAAACTTTTTTTTTATTAGGTCATTGTTTAAAGTAATATGTTTTAGAGTTGAAAAATAAATATCACTAAACTATTTTTAACTGTACATATTTTTTCGAAACAATGTCAATTGATCCACTGTACCCCCGGCCTGGGTCACAGTGGATCAAGGCATGGGTCACGGTGAATCATTATGAGATGCATTAATTATGGGATTTTAAATAAAGATAAATATGTCTAATTTGAAAAGAAAAGAGGGTAATTATGTACTATAGGGGACCCAGCTCCGATGACCTTGGCCTTGACATATTTTGTCAAGGACATGATTCTAAGTAACTTTTCCTTATAACTTAATCGGGGGTCTCGTATAGTTTTTAAGATACTTATATAAATATCAGAAAATATTACTAAATAGATGAATTTTATACACACATACACACACACACACAATTTATATTTCTGAAAAATATTTCCCAAACTTTTTTTTCGATAAAGCAGAGCATACAGTGTGTGTATAGACAGTACATATGTTAAGCGGGGATAAACTATATTTTTCAAACTTTTTTGTTAATAACTTTTTAATAAACAATGACCGCCAATTAAGTCATAAGGAAAAGTTACTCAGGGTCATGTCCTTGACAACATATGTCAAGGTCAAGGCCATCGGCGCGGTGTCCCCTAATCTAAATAATTACCTATATTAACATATGTTTCTAATATTTATATAAGTATCTTAAAAACTATAAGAGACCCCCGATTAAGTTATAAGGAAAAGTTACTTAGAATCATGTCCTTGACAAAATATGTCAAGGCCAAGGTCATCGGAGCTGGGTCCCCTATAGTACATAATTACCTCTATTGTGCCCCAACTATGAACCAACACATTTTTGTCGATTTAGAATTAAGGTTATATGCTTTCTTTTACTTTTTAGGACAAAGATGCCGCGAAACA
>NJRP01000006.1:1368643-1394246 GCA_003063835.1 Aphaenogaster floridana
AAACTTTTTTGTTAATAACTTTTTAATAAACAATGACCGCCAATTAAGTCATAAGGAAAAGTTACTCAGGGTCATGTCCTTGACAACATATGTCAAGGTCAAGGCCATCGGCGCGGTGTCCCCTAATCTAAATAATTACCTATATTAACATATGTTTCTGATATTTATATAAGTATCTTAAAAACTATACGAGACCCCCGATTAAGTTATAAGGAAAAGTTACTTAGAATCATGTCCTTGACAAAATATGTCAAGGCCAAGGTCATCGGAGCTGGGTCCCCTATAGTACATAATTACCTCTATTGTGCCCCAACTATGAACCAACACATTTTTGTCGATTTAGAATTAAGGTTATATGCTTTCTTTTACTTTTTAGGACAAAGATGCCGCGAAACAGAGTCAGCAATAATAGCAACTAGTTATTTAATCATTTAAAATTTTTAATTTTTAATCGTTAAATATAGAGATAGGATTGATTAATAAAACTCTTTTCGGTAATTATGTACTATAGGGGACTCTGTTTCGCGGCATCTTTGTCCTAAAAAGTAAAAGAAAGCATATAACCTTAATTCTAAATCGACAAAAATGTGTTGGTTCATAGTTGGGGCACAATGGATCATGATTCACTGAGCCCCACCAACCGTTGATCCAATGTGCCCCATTAGTACCTACAAAAATTATAAATAAAAATATAAAAGTATATGAAATATCTAGCGAATTCACATACACATACTTGAAAACAAATCTGTAAAGACACTAAAAATGCTAAACTGCATTAGAATTTACACGAAAATAATACAAGAGTACAAAACAAATACAATATAGAAAAAAAAGTTTCCTACTTACTTTACTACAGGACCTCTGTTACACGTATACACACATCGGTGGCGTATTACTCACTAGTTTGACAAATAGTGACACGAATCATAACCCATATGCTTGAAGAGCGAATTTTCTAGAACTGATAGTAGCGTAGTTATAACCAATGATCCACTGTACCCCTTGAGTCACTCCCAGTGAGAAATGACTCATCGAATCGACGTCGAAATCATCGAAATTACATAAAAATCGATGTAATTTCGATGATTTCGACGTCGATTCGATGAGTTCAATTTGTCATTTCTCACTGGGACTGTGCCCCAAGCTCCCCTACGACTAAAACTTTTCACGTGCAATGGCCTTTAGGATTTGTGGACAGCTTAAATTTTATTTGAATCCCTGAAGTTTCGTTAATACGCGCGTTAAAAATTAATTATGCAATTAAGGCGGGCTAAAAATCTGGGAATGTACGTTCGATTTGGGTCAATACATACTGGAGAAAGAAATTGAGTTGAAAGACAAACTCGTTATGGATTTAGGATGCGGCGCTGGTTTGATTGGTCTTCTGTCTCTTCGCAAAAATTCTGCAGTCCATTTTCAAGATTACGTTTGTATGATTCGTAAGTGTCGCACTGAAAGGAGAGCCGCGCGATTAACGAAATAATTTTTTTTAGAACGTGGAAGTGCTAAGATACGTGACTATTCCGAACGTGCTAGTGAATTTTGACGATCGTACGATTGTACTGACGAAATGCGAATTTTATGCCGGGGACTGGGCTTCTCTCGCGACGTTACTCGACGACGACGAAAGCAGAAAGTACGATTATATTTTTACGAGCGAAACGATTTACAATCCGGACAATCATAAAAAATTGTACGAGATTTTCAAGACAAGATTAAAAGTCGATGGCACAGTGTGAGTACATTAATCGCTGACTTCTTATTTTTATAAACTTTAGTAACAGGTGATTTCTATTAGATTTGTCGCTGGAAAATCCTACTATTTTGGCGTGGGAGGTGGAATGAGACAGTTCGAGAATCTCATCTTGAAGGACGGGTGTTTCGACATCAAGACGGTGTGGAGAAGTCAAGATGGTGATTAAGGATTAATTACAAATATATTTCTTTTTCATCTGTTCAACAATATCAATTGTATACATTTCAGGAGTGAACAGAGAAATTTTAAAACTCACGAGGAAACCGCATCAAGAATATTACTTATCAGATGTATAATATTATTGTCTTTCCCGTAAAATGAGGTATCGGCTCGGAATGTTGCAGTAATCAGTAGTGGCGATTTTTCCGCAGCGAGATTTGCTCAATTCTCTTTTTATGTACGCGAAAGTCGTTAACTCTCTTATTCGCTTTTTGTCAATAAATATGACTTTTTCTATGGCGAGAGTCTCTCGTAAACCCATCCGTCATCTCCTTTATGTACGAGAATATTGTCTATTTTTTCGTTCGTTTTCGGACGTCTGAAACGAATTCTGTCATGTAGACGATCGCTTTGACCTTGCCAGAATTCTATAGAATGTGGCACGACGAGATAACCACCCCTGAAATAAGATATCTGATATAATGAACGATCTTTATAAATAAATCTAAATTTTGAAATATACACGTGGCAAATGCACGACACTGTTAATCTACGTTCTGTCAGCGATAATAAATGTATATTAGTGTTGCGAAACGAAGCGACAGTATATGGCAGCGTGCCATCGCACATGACTATTAGTGAATTCGATTGGATGCACTAGTGCGCACTGGTGCATATTAAAGCCATTGTACACTGATCTAAACTGAGTGTAAATGTGAAATGCAAATATCTCGAATGATAAAATACATATTTTACCAAACAGTATAATAAAATGTATTGAGAATTTCACGATTTAACCTATTTACGTATTTATATTAAACATATATCTCTACGTTGATTTCTGTACAACGACTTTAATGTGCACCAGTGCGTCCAACCGAATTCGCTATTAGTCTTCTTTGCTTTTATATGTGTTTCTCGTATAAGAAACTTTTATATTCGAAATAATCGGTCAATACTTTATGCGCGCGCGCACACGCTCCAATTCGATAGTAATTTTTACTAATGATATATTAATTAC
Source organism: Aphaenogaster floridana (assembly GCA_003063835.1). NCBI lineage: Eukaryota > Metazoa > Arthropoda > Insecta > Hymenoptera > Formicidae > Aphaenogaster > Aphaenogaster floridana. Next base: position 1,371,580 of record NJRP01000006.1, read on the forward strand.
TTTTTAATTATAATGTTACCTACCAGCAGGCAGGTCTTATAACTTGATTCTCTGGGAACTTTGCGAGCAGTTCTCTTTCTTTCACAATAAGAGTCTGTCTGCTAGCGATCACGCTGCTCTGCTTGCTGGCCATAGATCCGATCTGATTCGCATATGGCCGGCTTTGGAAATAACAGTCCGAATCTTCTTCCGAGGTTTTCTCCGCGATACCTTCAATACGTACCTAAAATAATCAGTAGTAAAACAACACAATGATAACGGAAGAATTGATTAAAGCGCTATTGGAAGATATAATTCTATCACAGAAACTTGACAATTTATAAGATAGAATTTGTAGTGTAAAAAAATATTAAATATCATACGCTTCGTCTAAGAGATTCCCAGTAGAAAGTCAGTGCGGCATGTGGATTTTCAGTCTGCAAATGAATCAAGTAATACAGAATTTGTTTATCTCCTATCACGTGACTGTTAATTAAATATTTGAACTTACTAGTTCGCGGCTTTTCCTGCTCTCGTAATTCGTGTAAAACGTGAAGCCTTCCGTGCTGAAGCCTTTCAATAATACCGCGCGTACGGATGGTACACCGTCCCTGAAACAATCGTCAAGTTACGTGAAACGTGAATGTACTAACAGTTATTTGCGCAATCTTCTTGTAGTCTATTAACAAACGGACTTAACTCTTATTCTTCTTTTATGCAACTGGTACTGGTACTAATACTGATAATGAGCAGATACTGATAATTAACTGATACTGATAATTAACGGAAAATTGTAAAACTCTGTCTATTTTGTATTCACATGAACGTTTTGTCTTTCTCAATAACGCATATGACGCTTATATTTATATTTAATTTTATTACGAGATCATGTATTTTAGAAATGAAAAATTGAAAAAAATGTTACCTCGTTGCTGTCGCGAGAAACATCGCGTTGGGCTCCAAAATTTGCGGAGTATTACATGCCTCGTCGAACCATGCTTTGAATTGTCCGATAGGCTCTTTACTAGTTAAACTATCCTCCGTGAAAGTCTCGTTTTTATCTTTGTATTTTATCCGCATATCTGTAGGAAAAGTGATACGAAAGTTAGATTGTAGGTAATAGATAGATAAATTTTCAGAGCACAAAAAAAATATTTTTTAATTTCGGAGTATTTTTAAATAACTTCTTGATTGTTATTTTTGATTAATAATTATGTTAGTCATTGACATATGGTTAATTATTAATTATATAGAGTTTCCCGCAATAAATAATATAACCGAGATAAAGTGATCTTAAAAATAAATCTCGATAAAAGAAGAATAAGGATAAATAAGCTAAATAAACTACATAAATATTGATAAATAAATATTTATATGAACATATATGATTACCGAATTTTTTATTTGCTTTAGTAAATAGATCTTTTAGCAATAAAAGAAATACACAAACAGAGGAATATATGCTCCAAAAAGAACGGTCTAAAACTAAATATCGAAAATGTACAAAACATTTTTTTTATGAACGAGGTTTCATTTTCGGGAACGTTGATTTTTAAAAATTCGTAATAAAACATAGTATATAATTATACAGTTGTGTGTGTGTATATATAATCATGTTTGAAATTGTTAAATCTTCGAGAATTATATATTTGCCATGATACAAGACAGGAACTAGTTTATTACACAATATCATGCAAAACTGACAGCTCTGCGCGAAGGTTATTGATTTACCTCTTATGTCAACGCTGTAATTCAGGAGCGACATAGCGTTGCACGATCGTGCGTCAGACTGCTTGATGACGGAACAGTTGACCGACTTACAACACGAACGAAATGCGACTGGCGCGAAACGTGCATGCATGGAGCGCCAAATCGATACTCAAACAGACTCAAAAAGAAACGACACTGTCAATGTTATCTTGACGTAATAAACTGTTCGCTGATAGTGTCAGGAACAGCTCTGTTATCACATGGTAGATTATCCACTGACGAATGAAGCCGTTTGGAACATCTGGGCAGCTATCACGTAACTCCCTGGGGCTCTATTCTGTACTTGGCTACCGACGGTTGTCGGTGTCATTAACTAGCGACAGCCAATGGCAAGGACAATCTTGGTGAAAAGCGCAACTCTCATAGGCCATCGCTCGCTAACGACACCGACAATCGTCGGTAGCCAAGTACAGAATAGGGCCCCTGAGTGATTATCACTTTCTATTCAACACCAATAGAAAGAGATAGTTACATGAAACTTTTCACTTTTTACGTTTCCGCCCTAGGGGAAAAGTTACGTGATCGCTGCCTTGCGATCCGTCATTGAAATTATCGTAGACCTTATAGATATGGACAGGCAATACAAGCAAGATTGCGTCCGTACTTCTCTCTCTAAAGAGTCCGGAAGTACGTTTTGCGCATGCTTGACATATATTATATTCACGCGCTATATGTTTAATCGACATGCGCAATGTACATTTCCGGACACTTTGAGAAAGAGAAGTATTAAGAAGAAAAGAGAGAAAAAGTATGTTTCTCTCTCCAACCTCCTTCGAACGCTGTTTCCTATGCAGAAACTATAGCAATTTCCAGTCCATATCTATAAGGCCTGTGGAAATTTCCCATTCTCTCATTAGATGGCGCAAACAAAGCGATAAACAGACTTGTAATTAACACGTGGGCAATATTTGTAATTAGAAATTAAGCAAGTATTGGATAAGACTCTAAATTATAAAATAAAAATAAGGAGAAAACAAGCCGTAAGATTTGTAATTAGATTGTTATTGCGGCCAATCTCTTAGGAACGTTTCAACTCTAGAAATGTTTTTGGCTATCAATAGCTAATATACAGTGATAGTATAATAATTTTTTATTGTATAAATCATTTTTACAATTAATTATCAAACGATAAAACATTTAAGTTGATTGCAATTGTGAATTAAATTGCGACGATTTAATAAAACGAACTGTCGTTTGGACAGTTGAAGCATATTATAATTTAATAATGCGTAATTTGATATCATGTTTTTAAATTTAGCGAATACCAATTTCATATTTGTATATTTAGGATCTACATATGTCTATATATATTTACAAAATTAATCATCGTTAATTAACTCAGTTATAAATATAACTTTCATATTTTCTGAAATAAATATATCATTAACATATTCAGTTATGAACTGTCTCTGCCTCGTCCGATTTTTAAATTTCAAGTAATATCGTCCCAATTTGAAGCCTATCGCTTCTCTAATGGCGGGACCATGACGGAACATTCGAATTCCGCCACGGATAGCCAAGCTATCCTCCCGCCGCTGGCAGTGAATTATTTGGTACGATCAGGGGCACTTTGATCATTCCGTCGCTACTTTTCGCGCCTTCGAATTGCGCGTCGTCGACGTAGTTCGTCGTCACGAATGACGCAACGGTTTGCGCAACAGACGACGGCTCGGTGTTCGTCGGTCTTGAAACTCGCTCAATTTTTGCTGCGCGATCCCGACTCGTCTGATTCCGCGTCGCGTCGTTTGCGATGATCCGGGCGCCGATCTTCCGCGAGAAGATTGCGTTACGATCATTTCGCGTGTCATTGATCGTGCGCACTCGCAGCCGTCGCCGGCGCGTTCTGCTCGCAAGCGTGGTGCCGTTTTCGACGTTTTTGATCGTAGTGCTCCTCGGTGTCTCGATCGTGGTCGAGATTGTCTCGTTCGAACGACGATTCCCGCTGTTGTCGGCGGACGCGAGCGAGTCCGTGCAGTTCGGCGGTGGTTCTCGATGCAGATACGTGATCGGCCAGTGTCTGCCGTAGTAACCAGGATCATACGGACGATCGGGACGATCGTAGCGATCCTCACCACCGATCGTTGGTTGGTTCGGTCGCGGACTTGGGAGATTGGGGTAGTACTTCTCGCTACAAGGGCGCCATTGGTCCTCCGACAATCCCACGTAGCACCTGCAGTTGATTTATCTTTAATGTTGTTCTCTTATTTACAGGAACACAAAGGGAATGGAAGGAAACTGTCGGAAGTACGGGAAGGGATGAGGGATTTTGTCGATAAGGGAATTTTACTTTTTTTGGACTTTCTATTGACTTTCGTGTGTTCCTTGGGTGTGTGTGTGTGTGGACTAACGCCTTAATGTCTCTTTCCGAAAGACGGAGCCCTAAAAATGGCACCATCTGCAGTGCCTGCATATGGAAGCGACAAATTACCTCGTCTGACCTATTCGATTGCCCCACCAATTTGGAAATCGCGGTACTTCGAGGAGTGACGTAAAGACTCGTACCGTGCAGGCATGCAAATCCGTGGTCGTGAGACGAGCCACGAAGATGCATGCGCAATCGGGAGTCTGACACTCAAGCTACTTGAAGCTTACGACAACGTGACAACACTAAGCAGATCTGCCATAGCTCTACGTTAGCGATCAATGTTCAGTTGTGCCATCACTAGCACACGCTTCCCACTATTTAGTAGAGATCGGTGAGTGTTTGGAAATTATTGTTATTGAATATCGTATAAGGGCGTTCAATGTGCTGTTCAGCTTTGCGCACTTAAACGCAGGGTGAAATCGTTTTTATCAAAATTTAAAAAAATCTTTTCTCTACTGCATCTAACGTAAGTATCATTAACGTGAAATTGGAGATGTAAAAAGAAAAGTAAAAATACATTGTGCTGTGATATATCGCATTGTAATAATATACCATGGATAATGATATCCTTGCGAGAAGCCGCAATGATGAGTCGGCGCACAGCAATAGTCCCAGCTGTCGTATCCGCCTCCTTCGGTCTCGCAGCTCCAAAATCCAGCGATTTTATTCTTCTCGCACTTCGTACCTTTCTTGCATGGATAACCGTTTACCGTGTAAAAACGGAAGGTCGAGTATTCATCCGCTGATTTAGAGAGAAAAAATTAATTAGATCCACCTTACGCAAGGTATTTTGTAAATAATTGTGACAAAATTCGTAATTGTCAAATTCACTCACGGTAAAAAGATCCGAATCCACCGGGACGAATTCCGTATCCGAATTTGTCACCATAACCACCGTATCCGTAACCATCAGGACGATACGGTCTGACAGGATCAGGTCTATCGGGATCGAACGGTTTCACGCCATGATGATAACCGCCCGGTTTCGTAAAGAAAGGTCTTGGGTCGGGATAAGTATTATCAGGTTTCATCGGATATCTGCCGGGACTAAAATCGGGTCGCGAATAATCTGGAAGCAGTGGTTTTAACGGGCTTTGTCCGCCAAACACATGATCGTCATCGAACGAATAACTAGTGACCATGCAGTGAGGATCGAGGTCCTTCCACGCATAAAGAACGTGATCGTTGTCGTAGATATAGTCCAGACCCGGTCGTAAGTCTCTTATAGGTACGTCACTGAGCAAACAGTTCTCTTCTGTGCCATGCGTAGTGAGTCTAGGGACCAAAGAAAGTTAACGTGTATTAATAACAATAAGAATTAAAGATAATTAATATTATTTCGAGATATTTATTATAAAAGAATAAAAATCGCTTTATTACTGATACTGTTTAAATCATGGTTAACACGATTTATAAGAAATTATATAATATAATGGTAATTATAAACGTTGTTATACTAATTTGTTAAATTAAAAATAACATCCAAGAAGTTTCTTAGCGTGTGCTTACTTATAACTGTAGGACATGCAGGGAACGGAATCAGTTTCTCTCATTCTCGAACACTTTTGTCGACAATCTTGTTCCGAATTTACATACGTTGCCAACAGAACAGCGTAAGGTGTCAATTTGCACGGCTTGTTATATCCAGAATAGCATACTGCAAAAAGATTTATTTAAAAAAAAAATTTGACTACAGTTATGTTCAATTGTGAAATAATGACATGAAATATTCAGTGTAATGAATGTCCATACGTTAGATCGATATGTTTTTACCTTCGTCTCCTTGCGAAGATTGCTTGCCATTGAATCGCCCCATATTAAAAAACGGTACAGCGTAAGGCTCACATCCTCTGCCGAAACTACCTCTCTCGTATAACTCCGCGCCGTCCATGTCCGGCATATGGGTAGGATTGATATCTTGCGATTGCCAATCGCTTAGATAACAGTTAGTTAAAACATCCGATCGAGATCCTTGTTCCAATCCATATCTAAAATATTTTGTAATATATAGAATAATACTTTACTAAAACAATCCGCTTAATTTAGCTTAATTTTGCTTAGTTGACTTTGACATGAAAGACTTACTTGAACGTAAAACTTCTGCACATAAAATCTTGCATTGTCATGCATTCTGCCTGACACCCTCCTAGATTGTCGACTATTAGCGATTTTCTAACGACATCCGTGGGCATTCCGAATCCGCTTCTGACTCTCCAAAAACATTCTAGAAAAGTTTTATTTAAAAAAACCAAGTCCTCGTGACTCTCGTGAATCCTATAAAACTGGGAGAAAGAAAGAGAGAAAGAGACAGGCAATTCATTGTTATTTGTCGATTTTAGTTGTTACCGGAAACACAAAGCGGAACGTATAACGTATGGTAACGCAATCGGGGCAGTAGTGCAACGCTCGGGACGACTTATATTATTTTTTGAAACATAGTTTTATTTATTCTCTAAATAAACTTTAGGAGACGGAGATAATACATCAAAAATTATTTTGATTAAATTGCATTTGTATTAAAAGTTATTCACAGTAAAGTTAAATTAAATTCAAATTACTTTGAATTTAAATTGTATTTGTATTAAAAGTAATTCACAGTAAAGTTACTTCAATTAAATCGTATACCATCTGGAGGATGCGAGCTAGGTTCTCTCCTCGTGCCGCATGTTCTCGAGTTGGTGATCATGGCATAAATATCGTAATCACGATCCGGCTCGAGGTCAATGTAAAAATTCAGATCTTTGTACGAAACGTCGCTAAGAAGACAATTGTCCGTAGGGTCCGTAGGTGCTACATTGTATCTGCCCAATTGTAATATCGAATTAATATCACATATTAAATCAATATTAAATTTCATTATATTACTGAAGGTCAATCGTATTACAATTTTCTCACTACGGATTATTAAAATGTACCTGTAGCTAAAACTCATGCAGACATAGTCCTTCTCGGTGATGCACAGGCTCTCGCACTGATCCAGATTTGGCGTCAGGTACGTTTTCCGAACAACTCCTCTGCTGAGCCTGAATCCAGCACCGGCTCGGACGGAGCACTCCTCGGTTCTTCCGGTTCCGCCGTAAAACGAATCCTGGTCGGCTGGTATATAATTGTCACCGTATCCGAATGCGCCGCCGTAATTGTAAAACTCGCCGTAGAATTGATCGTTCTCGTAGGGACGCGATGGTTTAGGCTGCGATTTCGGATAGTACTTCGGTATGTCGAACTTCCCTACATAATTCGTGTTATAGCCGTAAGAGCCGCCGTAAACGGCGCCGTAAGAACCCCAGTCGCGAGTCGGATCCTTTCGATGGTCCGGCAAATACGAGCCGATTTCGTTCGTCCCTGCGACATGACCAATGTACAATAAAGGGGAATCCAGATTAAGCAAACGAGCAGGAACAAACACTAATGAACAATATACTTTAGCGAATGCGAAACGGCGCCGCGATACTTATCGAAGCAAGTTGTTCATTCGTGTTTATTTGCATTCGTTTGTGTGGTTTGAATTCGGCTTTACGTATTGTAACAATTCTTTGTAAAGAACATGATGCGTCATTTTTAAATATTACCTATGTCATGATCAAGCCTTCTATTCGGATACCGCGTCCATGGTACGTTCCTGTTATTATAAAAATCGTCATCGGTGGGTCGTCTAGACGGGAATTGGACGCTATAGACAAATCGATCTTCCGGTCTCGTTGCCGGATATCCACCTCGTATTGAATCGGCGGGATAATCCCTTCGATCAAACGCATCGTCGTACAGTCCGCGATGAGGATACCCGTAGACAATCGGTGGTCGCCGATCGTGTTCCGCGGGTCTGTAATCCAAAGGCCGCGGGATCTCGTTCGTAGGACGCCGATCGAAGTCGAACGGTCGCGGAATTTCCTTCAAGGGCCGTTGATCGTAATCCAGGGGCCGTGGCACTTCGTTTAGGGGTCGTCGATCCGGAACGTAAGGTCTTGCGTCAAATTTGTATAAATTAGAAACGGAATTTATTTCGTCTGAACGATGGATAAAAAAAGGAAACGTGTTAAATTCACGCTTGAGCGATCGATTAAAGGAAAGCAATTTGCTGAACTATTTCGAAGAAACAAGCATCCTTTGTCTCTTTGTTGTAAGTTATCGTTTTTTCGTAAAAATAAAATCGACATCAATAATTGCATTTCTCAAGGACTGTTCGTACTGACCGATTTTGATGTACTATAACAAGAGGTAATTTTTGTATTTCCGATAGGCAAATTTTTAATCACTGTACCTTGTATCTGGCCTTTCATTGGGAGAGTAAGGTGGACCATAGGATTGATCAGGTCTGGAGGGTTGGTTCCACCAGGATGGTCGCGTCTCAGGCGCGTTTATCACGCAACTTGGATTCTTCTCGTAATAATCGCATTGAGGATCCGATACAAAGTCCCGATGGAAATCCATGCGAGAATAAGGTACCGATGTCATCTCGCACATTCCTCTCGCTCCATGTCCAACGCGTCTTTTCGCACAAAATTGCAATTACTCAGTGATAAATGAGTTCGTCATCGATTTGAATTATTTATTATTAACGATTTTTGTGGGCTTTTTTTCGGAATATGTTAATTGGATGTTGGAAAACAGCAGTAACTTTCCCGACGCGCGTGCGTGATAGTTCTCCTCGACGGAGAAGCGTGTCACAGATTGTGGTGCGATCAAATTGTCCGTGATGCAATCGCACGGTGGGTCATGCATATGTACGTACTGTATTTTGCGTGTGCATCTGATAATAGGTACCCTAGATATATACGCACGTGTATAGAAACGCGTAAAATCATTGAAAGATTCCAAGCGTGAATAATCGCGTTTAACTGTTACACGAATTATTTTTTGGCTGTCTTGCGAGGACTTTACTGAAATATCGACATCTAATTAAAAATCGCAGACATAAGAACTAATGATTTTATTGACGAAGTTCTATCATCGAAGTATAATTATATCTGCATTCGCTCCAATCCAAGCGTGTTATTTTAGCTAAAGCTCTTCTTACACATTTCTTGCCGTTTTAAATCATGTCATTTAACACGATCATATTAATTTTTAATTTAATACGGTTGAACATGTTAAAACAGCAACAAACATGTAAAAAGAACTTCAGTCAAATGTGTCATTTTTAGATGTTTGTGCGTGTAAAATAACACGCTTGGATTTGCAGTGTTGTAGAGTTCATTTTAATGAAACGGATTTATTTTTTAAAACGGTCTAACAAGTTTATAATTATATGAATAATTTTCTAAATATTTCTTTAAATTTCCATAAATGCTTAGGAGATATCTAATTACCTATAATTGAAGCCCTCGCAGGTGAAAAGTTTCTCATAGTCGCAAGCGCGATGGCAGTCCTCGATCCTTTCGCACTCGATGGCACGTCTGACGTGCAGATCCAAGCTTTTCTTGCCGGACAGCAGTCTTCTGTAGCACGCTGTAGCAAGGAAAAAAAAAGACATTTCAACTTTGCACTTTTTACAGGCATGATTTTTTTTCCGCGCGACTTACGCGAACACTCGTCCTCCACTATAACTATCGAACTCGAAGTGGTTCGTCGGGCAATTACGGCTAACACAAAGGTCCACAACCATCGTCGACGTATCGACATGATTCCCACGTTCGATCGAATCAGTTTACCAAAGTGAACGTACCATCCGAATCGAGATCGCGAGAAAGGCGACGCGAACGTACGCAAGCCGATTCTTGCTTCAGCGTTTCGAATTTTCCTTCGAGCCGCGATTTATTCTCGCGACACACCGCGAATCGCAGCGAGACGTAGCCATTTTGGTGTCTCCCAAGAGAATTTTCACGTTCAAGTCACCCCGATCCGCACACTCCGGTAAGTTCGCGCGAAAAATGGCGCGAACTGAAAATCACGCAAAAAGTAACGGAGAAATTACGGGCTCGCGTCGTTTTATAGAAAAGTGAACGTTTCCGCGAGGATAGTGGGAGGAACTGCTCACACGTCGGGGGAGGGGTCTTCAGCGTTACATGATCATTAATGATTCCACTTACTATTATTTTTCTTTGCTCACGGACACGCGAGCGTTTCATTCTTTTGCCGAGCATCGTCAGTCGGTATTTTGTGCAATTACGTAGAATTGATTTGCGAGTCGCTCGTCGTTTTAAGTAATTGCAGGATGTAAACCTTTAATTGAGACGTGACTGTGCAAGCGCATTGTATCTTTATAGCGTTGTTTCTCTCACATTATCGAGATTTTTTCCTCGAACTTTAATCTATATTTAACTTATTGGGAGTTTAAAGTTGTTATATTTCGCCCTTCAAATCGTTTAATAATTCTTTCCTGTTGATTTTTTGACATGTATTTTCAACCGAGATATATAAGAGATTATTATTTATTCGCCGCAAGATCTCTACCCAGAAACCAACTGCCGGAACCATTTGCATTTTTCCGTCGTTAAAAAGAACTTTTGTGCCAAGGAACAGCAAAGAGGAGTGACATCATTTTAGAAGGGATATACCGTCGCGTGTCCTTCAAAATATTCGTCAGGGTCACAATTACCTCAATTATTTCAGCCAGCCTGGGCTCTTAATGTCGCACCATAACTTTAGTAAAGCCATACTTCCGCGATTTGAGTCAGTCAGCTTAATTATTGCGACTCTCATGCGATTGTTATAACTCGAATTTCGAGGCTGCTGTGAGAAGTAATTCGGTGATGAAATTTTATAAATCGTTTTATGCCTCGGTGGGGTCGAACAGGCTACGACGCCCGCCCGGATTGTAGGGAGGTCCAGGTTCGAATCCTGACTGAGGTAAAATTTTTCGCAACAAATTCTTTACATTATAATTAATTCTACTCTCTTTAGAAAAGACCAAAACTCATGGTCAAAAAAAAACGTCGCGATTCGCGATATATTAATTTAAATTAAGAACTGGCCAGTTATTGAGTCGAAACAAAAATCTCTTCTGTGGTTTTATAAATCATGTCGCAACTGGCGTGCCCAATTGATTGCAACAATTCCTGATCAAGACGGACAGGCTACGCACAATTAATTTGGAACGGGCAGGCAGGAATAAGGGACTAGCTGTCGAAAGTAAAAGCGTTTTATGCACGTAAGATCACGCGAGCCGGAAGACGAGCGTCCTGTAGTGTCTCGGCTATTTCTCCCTTGTGCAACTTGTCATGTACCGTGGTGGCACAATCGCGAAAAATCATCGAGTTTCCTTTAGCCGGTCATTGCTCGGACGACAAACTTCGCGTAAGAAAATGTTGATCCCTGCTAGTGACGTATTGCTTGTAACTATTATTTAACTGAATATTATATTTTTACTATTTTATTATTTACAAGTCCGGAAAGAGGATTGAATTATTCAGTTATGATGAGTAACGTAGACAAAAAGATGCGCACAAACTGTGCGATAAGAGTGGCTAACGCCGGAAGTCAACGGATGCAACGAGCTAATTCGCGTACAGTTTAAAATCCGTGTCAATGCCGTTGCTATTTGTCAATCGGCAGTTCGCAGATGAACGCGGCTCGATAAACGCTGGCAGCTGGCTGTTGAGCTATTTGAGCCAGTTGATGGCGTATGATAATGAGAATTAACGATATACAACACTGTGCGGCAGGATTTTCTGAACATTATCTTTGACTTTTATATATATAATTTCGGTTTTATAGCGTCTTTCGCCGCTGTCCGATGTCTACAACATATATTGTGGGGATTTTTTGCGATTCTCCTTTTTTACAATCATCTCTGACTTTTAATTTCAAAATATCGCGACAAGATATTATTAATTTATTAAAAATTTGTATCTTTTCTCTTTAGTATATTTGAAAAGTAATATAAAAATTACTAACAAAATTAGGCACGATAATTGGAATGCGATATTGTTATACTTGTAATTTAAAGTGTGAAATTAATTAATTTAATTCTATATTCGTAGAGTAAATTAATGTAACGGAACAATGTCAATTTACGTAAGAGAGTGATAATTAACTTGTGGAACGTAGCGCGAGCACATATAATGCAATCGTGTGATTGCTGCATAGAAAAATTGAGGTTGCGCCTCACATATGTGACTGCAGCAACAAGTGTCCGAAGATTTGTGTCTCCGGTCTTTCGTGTACGCCTCGTTAAAGACAGAGATTCGCGTTTCCGTTTCTCGAGGTGTTAGAATTGCACCGAAAGCTTATGCATTACGCGCGCAGAGATTGCGTGCAACGAAAATGTGTTGAGTGAAAGAGATGACTGGTCATAAGCGAAATTGAATTGAAGTACTCACATTTCGGTTTTTCGGTAATCCTTGTGCCGAAGCTGCGGAACGCCAGTCCTGGATTCCAGAGCTCGGAAATATCCTTGAACCCTCCGTTCGAGGTTCTTGCTCCATTGGTCTCGAAGCCGTAAGAATTGCTGATAGTCGGACGAGAGGAGAGTTTGCGGAAATCATAATTTCCTGTGAATAATTCGTTCTGCTTCGGTCTCGTGACAACCCCTTGAGCTTTGTACACGTTATTGAGAAATTCTTGATGCCGATGCTGATTAAGATGATTCGTGGTACGATGTTTTGTTGTATCGTGATCGTTCCAAAATCCGAAATCCGCCGGAGATTTGTTTTTGGAGACTCCATCGTAGACGAAGATGGGTCTCGAGAAAACTTCGAAGGGTCCGTTATGAACGGTGAGGGCCTTATACGAATGAAGATTGTTATCTAAGTTTGATCCAAAATTCAGATGATTGATACCGGTGAAAGGATTTTGAAAAGACGGCCCGCCAAAGTTTGGGCGACTGTATTTCGGATCTGAATGCGTTCTTTGACCGAAGACAGACTTCCGGTTTGAGTGTATTGATAGATCGTTGTAGTTATCGACTTTTGCGTTATTAGTTCCGAAAGGATTGATGGCGGGTGACATCGGATTTCTGTTTCTAACGATATCTAAGATCCGGCGCTCATCGTCGAAAGATGGCATATATCCTTGTTGGTACGAAGGACCATTGGCGACGTTAGACATCATATTCCCCGTAGTTCTTCAAATGTAAAAAATATTATAATAGTTACATTTTTAAAATTATATTTTATATAAAATGAATAAAAAAATCTGACGGTTAAAAATAATATTCGATCGAGTGATGATTTATTTTAGAGAATCTCTTTTTAAAGTGTGAATATATATTTTGACAACCTACTACAAAACGACACATTAACGAAGACAAAACATTGAAACTCTTCGTACTCATTAATACGCATATCTTAGAATAAACATTCCTTTATTTCTCTCAGAAATATATCTATCTCACAAGGCGCTGAGATAAGAATAAACAATGGAGATGCTAATGACGGGATTGTTCCTTGTTTGAAATTAATAATCGGATAATCTTGTACCTTGGAGATGACAGGATACTTGGCATTGTCGGACCCAAAAGGCCGCTTCCGAATATCGTACTCGGCATCGTCCCGTTTCTTCTCTCTTGTCCAATGTTACCGCTTCTCATCTTGTAAAGTCTATCTGGCTCGCAATGTAGCGAACGTTGACTCCTCACGTAGACATCGTAATCGGCATGAGTTTGTAGTTCTTCAGGCTTCGGTATTTTCGTACTCAACGCACATGTTCCGTTACCTTTGATGCCAATCCTATAAATCAATACACATATACAAAGAATATTTCAGAGAGTTAACAATCATATAAAAACAAAAATTATACAAACTTATTTTGAGACTTTTTATATTGAGTTTCTTATACTTCTTTTTCTTCTTACTGTGATTAGAATTTTCTATTGCATTTATGCGACATTATGTACCCGAAAGAGAATGCGTTACAGGAATTTCTCCTTTTCGAGCACTCGTCCTCGCATTCCGAAATGCTACCGACCGCGACGTTGGAAAAGATATCCATGTCCGGCAATTTGGATCCGATGGCTACTCTCGTGTAGCAATCTGCATGATGTAATTATTACATTTAATTGTTGTATTCAGTATTGTTCGGTGACCAACCATTGTCACTTACCATTCGCGACGATTACAAGTTGATTATCAATCGTGAGACCAATCGAGTGCGATACTTGACAGGATCGCAGGAAATAGATGATAAAAATGAGAAATCCCTGCTGATGTCCCATTGTTGTTAATAAATTCTTCATGTTTTAAGGAGACCTTATTTCACTTTCACATGATGCATGCAACTTTCCGTTTTCATAGTTTTCATAAAAATGATTCCCATTATTCTACATTATTATGACATGATCGCCTAATTTATTCTCCATAAAAACGTGACAGGAAGTGTATTTACGTTTCAATTAATCCCGGCTTACTCTTCCAATCCTCATTAGTACACACGTGAACGCTTTAGTTATTGCTTTCTAGCTGTTATCTGGCGTTCTATTCTATCCGCGATCTATGAATCACGGTTCATTCACACGAGACGTCCCTGAAAGAGTGTCCATTCGACGGAAGATATGCATGCATGATGAGCGATCGCTGCGATTACGAAGGTAATTGTCAACAAAACCTTCCCAACGATGTTACAAGCCGTGTTTCAAGAAAAATCGTTAAATGGTCGATGTACACGTCATGCTATTGCAAAAGTAATCCTTGTTATAGGGAAAATCTTTTCTACCTTTTTTACACAAAGGTTGGTTTATAAATCACTGTAAGAGAGATTCGTGTTCACTGAATCACTGACTTGATCGACATCCCGCGGCGAAGTGAAGATCGCGCCGATCCGCGCGAACGGTCTATCTTCTGGCGGTTTTTTCCGGCCTTTCTATTAACGAGCGTTTGTTCCTTTAATTAACGGGCCGGGCGTAATTAGCGTGTCGTCCTTGCCGCGGTTCATTATACTTTCGCGTACGGACCCCTCGTGTCGTGCCTCTTACGATTGGCTCACAACTGAGAGCATCGTGTAACTGTATCATTGTCTTATACAGCAGAGCTGGCATTATGATCGTCTTTTCTGCTTCCTCCGCTTGCGCCGCTTCTTCTCTTCCTCTTCGTCCTCTCCTACTCGCTCCTTTGCGTGACGCTTGCACGCTCAAAGGAGCTCGTACTCGCTCCTTTGAGGATCCGCGCGCATGCGAATCTCTCTCTCTCTTCTGTTTTCCTTCGCTCTGCGGTTTCGCGCCTGCATTTAATTAACGCACCGGCGAACGGAGCAGATCGCGATGCTCGTAGTATTGCGAAATCGGATTGTGTACTCTTCGCGCGTTTGTGTAAATTGTCCACGATATCTCACGCGTGCAAATTTAGATAGAAACTTTAGCTACGTCTTCATCTTATATCATATCAATCAAGACTTGTACGCATCACTGCCAATGAGAAAATCAATAATTGCGACTTTGTACGTTTATCTGATGAATATCGCAGATACTTATCATTTAAAGATTTGACATAGAAACGCCAAACATAGAATTAAACATAGAAATTGCAACGTTCGTTTTTAACAACAAAATTATTTTGAATTTTTTAAATATCGTTTTTCTTCTTTAATGATTTTATAATAATAGCTAATCTTATTTTTGAGAAATTTTTTGTCTATTTTTTTGTCTACCATTTACCGGAAGGTCCTGATTACCTCACTCGAAGAAGCGCGATTGTTAACAGGAAGAAAGTGAAAATGCACCTGTTGCAACGGCACGAGATAAAATTCTTCCTGTTTGGCAAACCTCGGAACTCAAATTGTCTCGCACGTGTCAAGGACTCGGAAGGGACAATTTTCTTGCGTCACGAGTGTGTCGAGAAGGGCGTGTAAAGTCGTTATTGCGCCGGCTCCCTTTGCGTAAATTCGAGCTGCAGTTACGCGGCGATTGCGGTTGGTCAATCTCGTACTTACCGTTTTACGGCCTATTGTCCTTAAACGGCGATAAAACTCCATTATGCTCGCGCGGTATGCTAATCGATCATCCAGCTATTAGAAAATACGATGCCGCTTTGCTTTCGAGTAATTGCGAGTGCTTTTACTCGTGCGAAAACGCGTTTTCGCGATGATTATACCTATCTCGGAGTTACACTACATTTCAGAAACGAACGGATAGTTAATTGTAGTCTAACGGTACATATATCCTCGTATCTTTCCGGTTCTGAAGTCAGATCTGTATTTAGTCTGATGTATCCATGTGTGGTGCTGATTCGAATAGACATCAAGTAATTGATCAAACGAATTTACCGTTCGATAGCTAGTACAGCTATTTGCAGCAGTATAATTTGGTAATTTTATATTAATTTTAATTGTTTTGATGCGTGTGCTGATCTCATAACTCTACATTTTCCAAAGTTCCTTATACTCTTCGTATCAGAGCTTGTATATTCCTTTTCATCTGAATTCTTCACGCGAGCTTAAGGTCTCTCTCCTTCTCTCTTCTTCACTCGCACATATAACTCGCGGTATTTGAATTACGCCAGTGAGAAAACGTGAGTTTCGGGTTCCTTGACTCCCGCACGCGCGGGCGACCCTGAGCACAGAGCGCGTCTTGCTACGCGTAGGTTTCGAAGACGCCACCGCGCAGTCCTAATGGGCCTAGATGCATAGTAAACGGACGCTTACATAACGAAAATGGGATGAGTTACACGTAGACAAAGCTGGGACGTCACGCTCCGCGAGGCCCGGCCTGGAGTGAGAATGAGTCATTGTGTGATTATCACTCTCTGTCGTAGCGAGACGAGCAGATTTCCCGAGGAGGCGCAGCTTTTCGGACCTCGAACAAGCATATCCCCTCTCGACTGTTAAAATGATATTATATGTAAGCGTTTCAGTTTAGTGGAATATATTTAATGATGAAATATAAAGTAAGCATCATACACACACACAGTGGATACTTTACGGAATCTGTACTGATGATATAATTTAATAGGAAGGAAGATTATTTTATAAATGCATTATATTTTTTTATCACAAATATATTTATTTTTGTTGGATATAAAACCTTTTAGAAATGTGTTCGACGAGAGAGGCTCGTGAAAGTGCGTATCACAATATATGCAAAAAAAAAAAATAAAAATGACAAAATGTTTTGAGGCCTTTTCTAAAAATATCGAAAATAACTCATCGTCTGCATAGGAAAAATGTTCGAACTTAAAGTTTAGCAGTCTTCGAAAAAGCGAAAAATATTAATAACATATAAATCTATTCTATTTTGTTTATAAATAATTTACACACCGACGTTGTGGAATACTGTTTTGTATAAAATTATCAAAATATAGTAATAGAGTCAAAGTAATATTAATCATAAAATAATTACCTGTAATTTGCGAAGATTAGCTTTTTAATGGCAAGCTGCACGATCGCTATACGTGCATTAATCAGTTTTGCACAATATGTAAAATCACGCATTTCTACTATCACGTCTTATGAAAAATTATAATATATCGAAACTTATCAAATTATAGAAGATTTTAATAATCTATTAATTGAATTTGATAATATTAAGTTTCTTGCAGAAAACTACATTTCTCAATATATCGTCATATTCTTAATCACTTTAATTTGAATTAACGTACCCTTATTTGTTCCATACGAAATTTACGCGTATAAATTTAACATGCAAAAAATATATGATCTTTTTTGCCTGTCTAGCTAACTTTTATTATTCATTTACATGGAAAATTCGGTTCGTATATAATTTCCTCAGCATTACAGTTTGATAACGTTTCGATATTGTCGATTTAATTCTCGCGATAAATCAACGCGAACGTTGTCATAAATCCGATTTGACTAAACGAACTAATACCAAAGCTGCTTGGAAGAGCGGATGTTCGTTTGCTCTGCATTTTATGCATATATTTTGCATCCCTAAAACGAAAGCGCGTCGTGAGACAAAAATTTGTGGTTTACTAACGAAACGACTCGCAAGACGCAGCAAGTAACATTTTGATAGTAAACTCTTTGGTAACTGACGCGAATTCTTAAGCAAGGCAAGATCTTCACCTAATTATTGCCGTCTTTTTTAATGAACTAGGACTAACAGCAGGTAAACGGCTTCTCGTGTATGCCGTGTGCAATACTTGTGTTCTGCGGGCTCTCCTCGACGGAAGGCGAGGGCAGCATATCATCGCTTTTAAGAAAGCTATTAGAATCGGAAATCTTGAGGGTAGTGTTTATATCCTGATTGTCCGATGCCATTCTCCGTAGACTCATAGCGACCGCCAGGAAAACGGTCTCCACCCCTTCGTTATGTAGTACCGAGATCTCGTGATATGTAGCACCAATTGTCGTGGCGTACCTCCGACCCTCCTCACCGTCGACCTGACGCTCTTGCACCAGGTCGGACTTATTGCCGATCAAGGCTAGTACCATCGTTTCCTCCACATTCTGTTGTAGTTCCTTCACCCAACCTTTGATCGCGGCGAAGGTGTTGTACTGCGTAAGATCAAACACCAACAGAGCCGCGTTGGAGTTTCTGTAGTACATCGGCGCCATGGAGCGAAATCTCTCCTGGCCAGCCGTGTCCCACACCTATATATAAGAGTGGCACTTTTAATTCTTTATATTGATTTAGTTCTTTTTAAACATTGTTAAGTTTAACAGTATTCCTAGATAAAATGTGACTTTTACGTCATCGAAGACACGATAACGATATCGAGACAACCGAAGCGAAAAGCGGATGGATCAATGGGTCAAGGGGTTAATTGAAAAGATAATGCGAACGAGAAATGTTGGCATCTCGTGCCTATTAATTCGTCGAAGCGATATATAAAATCTATCAAAATTTAATTACTGAATATTAATATAAAAGCGTAGAGAAATATGATTTTTTAAAAGCCTACTTGCAATTTTATCCTCGCATCGTCCAAATTGATCTTGCAGTTGAAGAAAGATGCCCCTATCGTGGGGCTTGCATGTTCGAAATTTCCCAAGTAACGCCCGATCAAGCTCGTTTTACCCACACCTGAAAATGATATCGTGATTCTCCCTAATGATACTTGTGTACTTGTTTAATATTAACGTTGACACTTGATAATATTCATACGTCGAATATTGTTCTACAAAAAAAATCGATCACCTTATCTGATAACGAATAGTATTCGGGTTATCGTACGAGAGTCAAGCTTTCGTTCAATATTATAAAATGCAAATAAATGAATTTTCGCATAGTCAATTGCATCCATGCAATTACGTTTACTTACTGTTTATTTTCAAACAGATAATCATGTTTGGAATTTATAAAGTATCCCGCAATCGCATTACTTTAATACCTCTGAAGCTTTAATTATTTTGAAGATTAATTAAAAGCGAAAATACTGATATAAAAATATCGAAGATATATAATAACCTTCGAATTATAAAATTGACTAAGCATTCAGACCTAACCGAGCATACCGAGAGATCTATCATTTGTTATGTTTAATTTATATTTCACTACTTCGTTGACGTTTTCTTTTGATTTTTCATATAAGTATTGTGTACATATAGAAATCGAATGAGATTGGCAAGTTAATTATTAGCAAAATTTAACTGTTGTATACAAATTATTTCATCCTTTTTTAAACAAAAGTCTATGTGATTAATTATTTAAAAGAATGATTAAATCTATCAATAAATCTATATTTGAAAAATAATATTTATCTTTATTTTTATCAGAAAACAGAAATGTATTTATTATTATTTTATTTCTAAATTTTTGAATTCCGCCAAATTATGTGATCATGAAGAAATAAAATGAGGTAAATAAATCGCGCCAATATTTTCTACGGTAATTTAATTTTCCTTTAAATTACAAAAATTACGATTCTTGATTTATTAATCACACAATTTCGTTTCTCTCGGAAAAAAATTCAGGGAAATAGTAATAATAATAAATTAATTTATATATAAATATTTTACGATTACAAAACAAAAGTAAATTTTATTCTTTAAATAAACGCTAAATTTAATATACGATAATAATTCAGAGTCATTGGAGTTAATATAAAAGAGTGAGAATATTAGGCGAATTTTTTTTATAAATAATATAAATTATTTATAATTCCCACTATATGGACGATTTACAATTAATATCAAATTTCAGGGCAGAATTCCATTTGCAATTCTATATGCAGTGCATTTTGATATACGTATGTATTTTAGTATACTTTTTATATGTGTGTGTATTTCTGATTCTTTAAATGTTTCGCATTACAAGGCATATAAAATTAGAAATAAAATTCTATTTGAAATTCTAGCACACCTTGTAGATTATTTAAAGCGGGTCTTACGCAGGTTTGTTACGTATAGCAGCGATGAATTGACTACAACACGCAGTGCTAACGTTTGGCATTTGTTTTGTGTGGCGTCATTCGTGAGATGAAGCTAACAATAAGTCGCGTTCGGCGCTTCAGCTTGAAAGAATGTTCTTTCCATTTAAGTATTTTTGGAAATCTGACATAACAGCTTCCTGTTATGTTGCCTGTTGTGATCATCTGTTTTTAATACTTCCTTTTTCGTAAATTATTCACATACACTCTTAATTTGATTATACCATTTACTTTATACGACTTTTGGCTGTATCGAAGCCATACCCAGGGAATCGGGTGCCCAAGAAGAAGAAGAAGAAGAAGAAGAAGAAGAAGAAGAAGAAGTGAGGCGTAGCTCGAGGGGACAGGTAGCAGCGCGATCTGTTCCGCGTGTCGCCGCGTTATTTCCTCTCGAGACAATTGCGACGATTTCAAGAAAAAAATGCGATTGTTCTCTATGATTATTTTCCGCGAATATCTATCCATGCAACTAAATTTAATTTATGTTAAACTACTGTTCGTAAGAGTCTCCATGATAACTATGTGATTACTCAGATAATATATTTGGTAAGATACTTGCCGCAATTCGCTCGTTGGAAATAGCAATCAAAGCGAGATAGGATTGTAAATAAGCTTTTTGCGATATTTACAGACGATAAGTATTTCTTTAATGATGCTTGAATCAAAATACATCCTGCGTCGCATTTGAAATATTTATTGATTTACATATAATTATATGTCGACTGCTTCCGAATTCGGAATGCGGAGTAACACGCGAACTGCATATGACAGTTAAAATTTTCTGTAATTTTTTGTAATTATCTCATTACATAATATCAACTAACTGTTATACGTACTATCTGCATGGTAGAAATCAAAAGACAAAATTTGCCGAGTAATAAAAATGAATATCAGCTGCGAAAATTAATGACAGATGACAGATTGCATGAAATGTAATTACGGACTTGAATTCTACGCGATATCATTGATTATTTTAACCTTTCGAAGCTGACGTCAAAATCTGTAACACAGTTACCGACGCTGGGTCTGTGAGAGCCATTTAATTTATGTTGACTAAAAGACATTAATTAATTTTAAGAAACCAAAATGACATTAACTCGTATAAAAAAAGGATAAATACTAAGTATAATCTAGTATTGACAAAGAAATTTATAATTGAGTGGGTCCAATAGATTCACCGTCAGCTCCGGAAGGTTAAGATTCCTATAATTTAAAACTTAATTAAAATCTCTCAATATCTTCATATTAGGATTTACGACTTCGATTAATCTTTGATCATTTTCGAATGCGATTTTATCAATAATACATTTCAAAATTATATTATAATTCTGATCCACATATAATTTCCTATTTGTATTTAATATTTTATATTTCTATATATTACACAATAATTAGGACAAGATCGCAATATGTATAAACAATTTAAATCGAGACATAGGCTAATGGCGGTCATAGCGGGTCTTAGTGTTCAAATAATATTAATGTGTAATTTTTTCTATATATTACATTTGATAAACAACACAAAAAACTTTTGGGAGGGAATGAAAACTATATATATATATATATATAAATATATATATATATATTGCACAAATCTGCGTAATTTCACCTAAACAGTTAGTCTCGTAGTTACTATACTTTTCATCGGTGCCGTCGATATGTCGTCGGCCGAATGCGATATATTTACAAAATGATTACGGTAAAGAAGATACGCGTTATATATAGGCTGATTACGGGTTTCCATTTCCCTATAATCTCCGCGTGCATTGTATCGAGAATTGTGTCACGCGCGGATTTTGACCTCGAGATTCGGGAATGTATCAGAATGCGAGCATCATTATCATTGTTTGCATTTAGTTTGGAATTAAAAAGATCGCGTTTTACAACTATATCGTAGAAAAAATGAAAAAAAGAAACTCTGCCAATAAAATCTCGACAGTAGGAAAACGGTCAAGAACCGGAATGCATTTGTCAGCACGTAATTATTTATTCCTATATGTTGAACGTGAAAATTGTTCCTATAACAATCCCAGAGATAACAATCGTAAAATCATCAAACCATCAAACGAGGAGAATCCAGAAAGCGGATCGAAACACATGTTTGCAATTTTTACGATTATCTCTGCGAATATAAGACAATCATATGTTTGTGTATATATATATATATATATTGGCGGAAATATTTACACGCACAAAAAATTAATTTTATTATTTAAGAATTGTTAATATATAAAAAAAAATTTTTTTTGCGATTCGAAGAGAACTTCACTCTAGCGCGACGCGATCGAGTACGCGCCAGACGTTGCAACACACATTTCTAGTCTCGCACGTAGGCAGCGTGTGTAATACAGATTCAT
>NJRP01000006.1:1398095-1409979 GCA_003063835.1 Aphaenogaster floridana
AAATGAAATTTTATTTCTAGAAAATGAACCATCTAATGAGAAAAATTAGGTATATTTCATAGAAATGTATATTCCGTCATTATAGCTAAATTTAGTTATGATGACGGAATATACATTTCTGTGAAATATACCTAATTTTTCTCATTAGATGGTTCATTTTCTAGAAATAAAATTTCATTTCGCCGTATTTGAATAAATCTTATTTCATAGAAATAAATTTTTAAGTACTTTTTTCTTAGTGTGTAAATATATTTAGGGGTGCCACACGAATATATTTTCAAATAATATTTTTTAAAGAAATATTTATGTAGATTTTTATTTTTAATTGTGTAAATTTTAAACAAAAAATTATCTGGTTGTCAACCATAAAAACATTCTAAATTGAAAAAATTATATCCAGGGGGAGGCATATGCTCCTCCTTGCCCCCCCTCATGTGGGAGCGCCCATGATATCTGCTATATTGTTCTCTCGTCGGGATTTCACTTGCAATATTCGATTTACTTTCGCCATGTATTTTGACAACTCCTTCGCGAATGGCCGCTCAAAGGTCGATCCCCGTTCCACGGGAATCTCGTTTGTCCATTAACTCGGTTCCCTTTAATGCATCGTAGTTGCGGCTCCTCCACGGTGTTTTGACACTCGCCGATGCGTAACGTCGACCACCATGACATGCCACCCGGTCCATTTTGCAACGCGATTTATTTGCGTCACCCTTCCACCCTCCCGAGAATCGTCGCGACGCTCGCTGCCGATAGAATCATTGTCGTATTTCATAGAGGGAGAGGAGAGACGGAGGGGGGAAGGGTGGAATCCCCCCGGAAGTGGACGAAGTGGTGCAATCCCGAAAGATTGTGTGCGCCGCAGACAGGAAGCGCGCGGTCAGAGGATATAAATTGAATCGCGGGGTTTCGCATCCGACGCGTAAAAGCGAGTTCGCACGCCCTTTAAATCGTCAATGCGCCACTGTCTCCCCCGTTTCCCTGCCGCCGTCGCTTTATTGCGGCGCTAGACAACCATTATGGAACGGAAGATGCCAATAATTTTCGTGGCGCGCCGCGATTACGTTGCTTGTCCAACTCGGCGACAGTTCGGTGTCCGTTAATTCGGTGTTCTTGACTTTCGGATGTGTCTGCTCTTTCGTCCGAATGACTCCTCCCCGTTCCTAACACACACATAACACTATAATAGAAAAAGAAATGTTCTTTTCTGTATTCGAATGTATTTGAAATATCTTGGCAACAAGTTCACATTATTTAATGTCCATGGCTGCGTTCAGCAGAAAAAGCAGCTTTGCAACTGTTGTAAGATTCTTTAATATGATTGCCCTTGGTTCTTCCAGGATCTAAGTGTATAAACCAATCATATTAAAGAATTTTACAACAGTTACAAAGCTGCTTTTTCTGCTGAACGCAGCCAATATCTTTTTCGAAACAATTGCTAAAGTACTCTGCTCCGTGCAGGACGAGATAAAAGTGATAAGATAAAAGTGTCATACGAATCGTATATTGCAAGAACGAAATGTCCGTTGTTAATTAAAGCTATCGCAGATATGGTGAGCCGCAGGATTAGCCCGAAGTATTCTCGTACCGGTCGCGGTGACCTGTGGCTAGCCGTTGGCTTAGATACACGGGGCTTAGATTCGCCTTGGGTTTGCTTTAGGCCACCCTCACGAAGGCGATACGTCAACGTCATAATGGGGGTCATAAATCCAGCTCGCACGCGCCTAAACCTAGCTCGCTCGTGGGGGGGCCGCACGCGGACCACGCATCGCAACCGTCCATAATCCGTCCGCGTGTTTATACCTCTGCCTTAGTTTGCACGCTGACTTCATTGGATATTCTAGAGACTTCATCCGTCATATCGCATCGTATCGTTTCCTCTTGAAGCGCCGTGAGAAAGTGTCCACGGACAAACAAATGCAAAGAATATATATTATTGTTATTTCTTTCGGATCGTATTTGAAAGAATATTAACTATATCTAGGATCTGATATGCAGCTGATAGAAAATATACTGTGTTTATAGAAAAAATTATTTTAATATTTTCCTGCTAGAAGGGAGATTTATCAAAACGTGCGTTCTTAAGACCTGCAGTTTTCTACCCTTCTCTTTTTAACCAAGATTTATATAATTCTTGATATTAATTACGCTGTAGAGTGTAGAGCAACAACGTAAGGGCGCTATAATAGTGGTATCGCGTTAAACATTATTTCACATAGCCGTTATCACAATTTTGCCTCGCAGGTGCTAGAATCTAGATTACCCGGGCTATATACGTAGGTAATTAACCGAAAGCAGTTTGTAGAAATAATTTTACCCTTATCACACGGGTAAGGTAAGTGAAATAAATTTGCTCTACAATTTCTTTTATTCCGCGCTAACTTGAGCGTGTTTCGTTCGCAAATCAGTGGCGGTAGCCAAGTGGCAGTGTCGTTGATGGCGAAATGTAAGTGGTGGCAGTAACCTCGAAGTTATCGTGCGGCGAACAGGGTCGTAACGAGCATACCGAGCGTAGAACGCTGGTTACCGGTCGAAGGCTAACATTCTGCCACGGTGTTATGACCAATAAGGGTTGTTTATCCTGACGTTGTAACGCGCACGCGATCTTACGTCAGGCGATGACAGTGTCCCTGTGAAGTCGTCAATCCGCTGCTGTCAGCTATTGCTCTTAAGCGAGATTATTAACATCCCGTTTATCACCTAATAACAATATCAAACACGAGCGAGAAATGATAGAAGAATTTTTATACACTGAGAAAATAAAGTCGAAATATTCAGAAACAAGTTACTTGTGACATTTTCTTCGATATTTATTGGTTATAAAATTTATCTATGATGGCAGAATATACATTTCTGTGAAATAATATCTAATTTTTCTCATTGGATGGTTTATTTGCTAGAAATAAAATTTCATTTCGCCGTATTTAAATAAAGCCTATTTCTGTGAAATAGGCCTTATATTTCACAAATAAATTTTCAAGTACTTTTTTCTCAGTGTAAAGAAAGTATTCGTTCGAAATAAGTTGAAAAATCTCAAAATTAAAGATAACGCAGTGAGCGCGATAACGCACTATACGGTCGTTGACAGATGCATAAAATGTTTCTTTTTGTCTTTCGAGACGATCTGTCGTGAGTAATAGATGCTATGATTTCCCAAGAGTCTCTCTCTCTCTCTCTCTCTCTCTCTCTCTCTCTCTCTCTCTCTCTCTTTCTCTCTCGTAATAAAATTACAATATACATTTTTACACGAACGTGTGACCACCTATTTGTTGTATAATATTGTAACTGAAAATATCGCGCTTAAAACTGTAGTATTATTATACAATTAGTATTAATAGAATCACGATGAAATCGTAATAAATATTTTAATGTTACGATGCATCTATCGACGATCCGCAGAATTTGGAAATATTTATGTTCTCGTTGGAGCAGGTCATTGGATTACGTACTACACTCGATTCGCTTGTATCGGTTTTGCTGCGGCAAGTAGGTTAATGGCGAAACCATTTCGAGACCTTTAACGTCGGTATCGCGAAGCGATAGTTTCAATTCAATTTGGGGGAGTCAATTATGTGAGAACGGCGGATGCGCTTTTAGATTATTCGCGATAAAGCATTCGCAGTAAAGCGAATTATTGTGAAAATATTCATTCATTCGCTTTAGAATTATACATATAATAACACGTATATAACACGTATAAAAATAACAATGAATGAGAAAATTGGTTTTATTTTAATAGCTACTGCTAATGTATAATGGCGTAATGAAAATGGAAAATATATATAGGTATGCAAACCCGGTTTGCAAAATGCGGAGTGATGAAATAATATGAAGCAATAACGTAATTGGTATCTGAAAATGCACGAAAGCGGAGCGCGACGCGAAACGTCGAGCAGCGAGGGACGATAGAAAAGTGTTGGGAAGGCCGGATAATTTATCAGAGTAGAAATTTAATTTTCTTGAAAGCAAAGAGCTATGCGGCGCGACCGATGAAGAAAACTCGCAGTAATGCGGCGCCTGCAATCCGCAGTTCAACCGAAATCACACGATCATTAAATAAACGCAGCGTTTGAGGCGATATCGATCCTATTTCCTCCTTCTTCGAAGGGAAAGAAATTTCACAGTAAAACGCGTTGACGTAATGCTTCTCATTTGTCAATGCAGAAAGCGGGAGCATCGATTTAACCATCGATTCGCGAGTATAATTCCAATTCGAATCTAATTGTTGAGTATCATCAAATGTAAAGAAATGTGGAGCGAGAGTGCATAGCAATTCCCATTTGCTGAAACGTCGGTTGATCCGAAAACGAAGCGGGGTTTTGAGAGGTGGTGTGAGAGCGAGCGAGTGAACGAGCGACGAAACGTCGCCTTCGTCTTCGACGAAGACGAAGACGACGACGGCGACGGCGACACTTGCTGGTCGCCAAGAGCAACGTAGCAACAATCCCGTTTAGTACTCCCAGCGTGTCTGCGCGGTGGAGAGTACAGAAACGTGGTGGTGGCGGCGGCAGGCGAACGAGCTCTGTGGCGGTGCCAGAGGGAGGGTGTGCACGAAGGGTGGATGAAAAGTGAAGAGTGGGGTACCAGGATACGAGACGGCTGGCTAGGATGGTGTTGCGGGGTGTCGAGGGGTGCGCAGGAGGATGACGGAGGCAGTCGGAGGATACAGGGGATCGGGTGGAGAGTCGAGGCAGAAAGGGGGTGGAGAAGGGTGGTCTGGGTGGTTGGTTGGTTGGTGATGCATTGCGCGAACTCCCCGCGGCGAGGTCACGTGACTCGTACCCCCGGCCTATCATTGATCGCTCCCCGGAGGAACGTCGGACACACTGTACCCACCAAGCATTGTACCTTGCACCTTACCAGTTTTCGGAGGGCAATCCTCAAATCTGAAGAGAGATAGAGAGAGACGGTGAGATGTTTCCGCCTGCGACACTTCGAAACGTCCGTCGTCCCGACGCTCTGATTTCATGCCTTGCCGTTTGCGAAATTTTATTTCAACTCGTGTCCCCTTCACTTTGTAGAGTAGCATTGTTCTTTTATTAAATGGTTATAATGGATATATGCACAAAAGTAGAAACGATACGATTATCTTGCTCCTTATCGATCAATGTCACGACAACAATGCAGCCCGGTATAGTCCTTTGCGACATACGGTGATATCAGTAATATTGCAAACGATAAATATTCCGCTTGTGTTTTTTGGAATATTAGGATGCAAAGTCGGATAATACTTGAATGTGTGAGTGTCGAGTGGAAACATGCGAAGCTATTTTTTTCCTGACAGAGACCGGGAAGACACTTTAGCAGAGTGTTACATCTGAAAAATTCCTATCTTTCTTCCTCCGTGTTAGTCGCTACTTCGCAACAAGCGTTCTCTTCGCGAAATAGGTTGTAATATAATAAAATAGGACAAGCTAAATATTTTATATCCTCGTACACAGTACGTTACGAAATGTGAAATAACCCGGTCGTGCATATCTCGTAGAGAATATCGGCGAGACAAAGAGAAATATTACACAGCAGAGCGCTTCCATTTAGAACATAATAATTTATATGCTTTGAAGAATTGAAATTTCCTATATTTCACATACACGGTGCGGAACCAGAATAAATATTAATTATTTTAAAATGCACGTGGGATAATCACAATTCCGAACAGTCGACGCGATGTTATGGTTAATTCTCACTGAACCCGCAGTCGGAGTTTCCATACATCGAAATAGACAGAATAATTTATGGTTACACGTCGAGCGATGAAGCTAATTAGCAAATGATATTTAACGGCGTAATAACGCTCTCGCGCGTGTTCGCACACTGGCACGAAAACGCGCAACATCCGTTTCGGATTCGTTCAATGTGTAATTATGAAAAATCCGTGTCATTTGTGTGCTTTATACGATTCCTACTGATCGCTACACGTGTGAACGCCACCAATGGCGCTCCTGCCAGCAGATTACAGTCGCTGTTACACATTTATTGACATTATCATTTGCGTCCGTACCGACAAAAGGCAGATAACAGTTAATACGGGTGACTATAAAGTATACAATTCGAAGAGACAAAGTATATAGATTATATATATTTTCGGAAAAATTTTTTAACATCTAGAAAATCTTGCGTTGCTATCTTCTTTGTACAAATATAACTACAAATAAAATTTTCATCAACCTTATCGATAAATACAAGAGTTCCGGGATCGTTTATATCGTGTTTATCGTACAGATTCTTGCTAATAGGAAAATAATAACGCCGAACAAAGGGCCGCCGGCAGCTTGCCGCCGATCCCGAGGTGACGTTCGACGGGAATTGGAATTTCCTGCGGTTCTTTTGTGATGCAAAGAGAAGAGGCCGGGAAACACCGGCGTCGGTGCGAGCGGGAGACAGCGATGTCTTTTAGAATTAAATAGTTACGACACCCTCAAAGGCCAGCTGCTCGGACTCGGAATCTCGGTTCTCGCAGCCCTCCCTCGCAGTCTGCTCCTTTCCCGCGAAAACTCTTTAAATCGCTCCTTTCGCTCCCGGCGAGAGAATTTATTAAAAGGGTGAAGTCGAAGAAAAGAAGGGTAAGCAGCGCCGGGGCCTAAAAGCGGGCCAAGCTTTAATATATTTTGATTGATAGGATTAGCACTTCCTCAATTCGTGGGACGGATTCTTGATTGGGTCGAAGAATAAGGAACATGAGGAACCGCGCGAATTCTGCAAAAAGTATCATCCACAAAATGATGAGATGTTCGGAGACAAGCGATTACGACAATCTCCGTATAACACTCGTGCCGGACGATATGTGCACGTGTATATACATTTTTCAGGAATGCAAATGAATTCCGCTTTGTCTCTCGTAATTCCATAAACTCGTCGTTCGTCAGGATTGCGTGACAGATGGAATGGCGAAGAAAGAGGTTGAGTTCTGGGGAGATTCTGAGGAGAGGATGGGGACGGATGAACCGGATGGTGGCAACGCGGAAAGCCGTGTAAGAAAGAACGAGAGGCGAAGAGAGGTGGGAGGGAGGGTGGGTACAAGAATAATTGAAGACGAGTTTCCTTCACTTCGCGGATAGGGGTGGTTGCGCGAATGGGCGTGGGGGAGTAGGCTGTTGATGGAGGCAGCACCAGATGTTATCTTCCTCCTTGGGGTGACACCATCAACTTTTAGACAATGCGAGGACTTTTCGGCGAAATATCAAACTTCGGTCGCGTCTTGTCGACGCCAGTCTCCCTCTTCGCTCCTCATCCCGGCCTGGCACAACTCCGCTCACCGATGACACAGTTGGCCATTATTATTAAAATGTAAATTTCTCCGGAGATTTGTCTCCAGCGACGATATATCTGGAATTTGTCCTTATTACTGTAAGATCGTATTGCGCAGCAAATGTACGTGTAAAGTCAAGAGTAAGATTGAGTGGATATTTAATAGATGTTATAATTATGTCATAATTTAATTAATATTTTTTCTCTATAGAGAAATTGTATGCGACGAATATTGCAATCTTTATTCTCGCTGAAACATTTCAAAATGTCAAGGATAAAAACTTTTTCCCAACACTAGCTATAAAATAAATTATCGGAACCGAACAAAGTACTCGCGGTATAATCTTTGCATTTATCACGTCGTTTATCTCACACTATCTCTTTGTCGAAGATAAAATCGCGCGGAGCTTTTTTCTCACCTCGTACATTGTCAAAAGCAGACTATTACTGACCAGTCGTATCAGTGTGAAGTAAAATGACCGTTCGGTCTGCCGTCTAGAAAGGGAAAATAGCTGTTGAAACGACCCTCTTTTTCTCTCGAAGTAACAGCAAGACGATTATGGCCATTCGACTCGCGGAAGGGAATCGAATGATTTGATCTTGGCGAGATAAAACTGAGGCGAGGAAGGACGAGAGAATAGAGAGAGAGGAACGAAGGCGAAACACGGCCAACTCGCAGTAGGAAATGGAGGTGAATTCAGGTACTCGAGGTCGGGCAAGGGAGACAGATACCACGATGCAAGATGGCAAGAAAATGGGGGTAGAGGACTAAGTATGAGATCGGGTACCTTTATCGACGCCATCCTACTCGTAAATTGAATCAAAAGGAGCGAAATGAGGAGACGACTTCGGAGGGGGCGGTGAGCGAGGCGACGACGACAGCGGAGGTATTTTACCGGGAGTTAAAATGGACCCTTAATCAATGTCCCTTCTTAACTACAAGCCATGAGATAAACGGCCGGAAATGACGCCCCGATAAGAAAATTGCTTACCCGACGTCTCGGCACGACGACTCTTTCGAAAATTGCCTCGCTTTCCCAACATCCGGTGCGTATCTTTTGCCCGTGCCCCTCGGTAAACCGTTATCAAAATTGATGTCCGCCCTATCGACGATCTTATCCATCGACGGCCTGAAAGGGGAAATGGGATGTTGCTTTAAAACGCGACATAGTGTATTTGTATATTAAAATAATCATAATCGCATGATCCGCATTAAATTAAAATAAAGTATAATCAGTAAGAATATGTTACCGAGTATTCAATATGTTAAAATGTATTGAATATTTGATGTATTGGATGATGCGGGTACAACAACTTTTTTTTGCTGCAAGCTTGTACGAAGGTCTCGCACCAATAGAGCTCATTACCCGTAGAACAGGTTACACCCTCGTTTACCGCGGCAATTTATTACAGATATCAATCTTTGGTATGTGAAGCAGTCCGCAGCATTTGCATGCACAGGACGCTTCCCCGACGACAGGTGCGACCGCAGATAAGCGGTCGAATTTTTGGGCCAATTATTGGCATTTCGCAAAGCATTTCGGGCTGAGGATAAGCGATGCACTTAACGAGCATCGTGGCATAATGCGTTCTTTTGCTGATGCGGCTATGTTGAGGGCATGACGCAGGTGTCGCACTATCTTCCGCGTGTTCGCAGGATGTCGATTGTTCCGTATTTGGTTACAATTTATTACGCGAGATTACTGATTTACGATTGCGCGAGTCAACGGACAGATGAAACATTATCATTTTTTATTACGTTTGCGTATATGATTATGCACAAGCATCGTGATGCTTTTTAAATGTCAATAATTGCATTATGAATTACAAATACATATTGAAGTACATATCCTGTATATTTTTTATATATGAAAAATGCGTAAAATGCGCTAGTCCTTGTTAACAAGTTGATGACTTATTAAGATAGTATAGATAGCTACTGAATGAATATGTAAGACCGTCTACCTATAGACATACAATTTCGGAAAAATTCCGAGCTATTGACCTCGCGATTAGTCCATTATTCGAGATATCTGGCGCAACACTGGTAGCGAATCTCATAGGCTATGCAACAATTATCATGCAAATAGGCGGCCGTTTAGCGGCTGTGGATCGCGCGGAATTGAAATTCCGACCGCGTCTAGGGGAAGGAAGACGCGCGAACGGCGGAACGCGCGAGACGAGTGGTTGCCTGTATTTTAATGCTCTTACACGCAGCGCCAAGTATTTAAGGTAGTCGGTATAAGAAGATCGTGGAAAGGAAGGGAGAGATGGCAACGATAGAACCGAGAGAGAGAGAGAGAAAGAGAGAGAGAGAGAGAGAGAGAGAGAGAGAGAGAGAGATTAGCGAAATAAAGGAAATCAGGAAGCGCGAGAGAGAGGGAGAAGACGTCGTCTTGTAGGAACGAGCGGGCCGACACGTTGTTAAGTATGGGTTTACGGCAGATGCATATCGCGATGTATATATTGTGTTTTACTCGGGGAAGTGCGTTCCGGAGTAGTAAAGGTGCCGGCGGATGGCCGAATACCACCGCCGCCGCCGTTTCCGCGAGACGGTCCTCCTTGATTACGTATTCAGATATGTCGACGATCGACGTTGTTTCGCAGGAGGTGGCGGAGAATACAACTACGAGATAGGGTAGAAATTTGAGATAATTTCGAGGAGTCGAGGAGTGATTTCGTCTCTTCTCAGAACAATATAAAAATTCTTAATGCCAGGTTTATACAACAATGTTGTAGAATACAACTACGAGATAGGGTAGAAATTTGAGATAATTTCGAGGAGAGTCGAGGAGTGATTTTGTCTCTTCTCAGAACAATATAAAAATTCTTAATGCCAGGTTTATACAACAATGTTGTAGAATACAACTACGAGATAGGGTAGAAATTTGAGATAATTTCGAGGAGAGTCGAGGAGTGATTTCGTCTCTTCTCAGAACAATATAAAAATTTTTAATGCCAGGTTTATACAACAATGTTGTAGATACAATCGAAAATGAGCAAAAATATTCAACAATTTTTGTGTATAACAATTTTGACGCAAAGACATATTGCTCCTTACGTGGTGTCTACAATGAGATTTTAAGTTGTAAGACTTAACATATCGACCAATCACAGTTGAGCATTCTAAAAGTGAGACCGCAATTTTGATTGTGATTGGTCGATATGTTAAATCTTACGACTTAAAATCTCATTGTAGACACCGCTTTACGAAATCTCGATGTAATTTACGCCATTATTACGATCAATGATTCGAATAGATCGGTGCTATACGAGCAACGTGGCCGCGAAAGATGCCGAGTCGTCGCGCAGGTAGATCGCGCGGAGCGACGAGATTTATACCTCGTGGAATCCCGTCGCGAAAGAGCGCTCTCCGCGAGAGTACCTAAGAACGGAGCATCAGAATCTGCCCAGTACAGGAGTGGGAAGAGAGAAGGGAGTGAGGAGTTGTCTGGATATATACCGGCCGTGAGCGCGGCGGGAACAACGACAAATGTATCGAGGTATTTCCGAGGAATTGAACTGCAGCTCGCGCGCTCTCGCCGGGACGCTTTTGCCGCGGGGTCACGCGAAATATGCTCCTTCGACAATTTGATCCCGCCGATGAGATAGCATTGTGAATCCCGCGGTGAGCGCGCGACCGGCCGGCCGGCCGGCCGGCTGGCTGGTTAGCTGGCTTGCTGGGCTGGTCGGCTTGGCTGGTTTGGCTGGCTGCGAGACGATGACTCGATGCCGGTAACCGCGACCGGCGCGACCGCTCTCTTTCTTTCTCTTTCTGGTTCTCCCTTTCTCCCCCTTTCGTTCCTCTTTCCGCCAGGAGTCGAGATATTTATATCGGGCGACCGGGACCCGCCGATAGCGCGTGCGTTACCGCTCTTTTCTCGACAGCCACGCTACTTACGCGATGGTAGTCGAGCTTTCATGTTTCTATCTGGTACCGTGCCGCCGTGCAGTTTTCCTTCCTGCCCTGCCCACACATCTTCCTCGTATTTCTCTATTCTACTTTCGCCTTGCCTTGTTTTATCCAGAGCGATGTCTGTACGCGGACGGCTTTAGCGTGAGAGCAGTACATTACCGGTTAGTTCGCGTATCGTTTGCCTCTTTCATCTTCTTCCCCCGCCTCCTTTTTTCGGGGACTTCTCTCTATCTTCTATCTCCGACTTGTCCCACTCTATTCTCCCCCCCCCTCTCTCTCTCTCTCTCTCTCTCTTCGTCCATGGTTCTGTTCCCCTCGAGTTTTCTATTTCTTTTTCTCGTCTTCCCGCCCACTGTCCTCCCGTCTCTGAGTCACATACACACGCAGCGTGGTCGCATGTTTTAACACGTGTTTCGCGCAAAAATTCACCTCGCGATTCGCCGATAAGCGCGCCGATGTTCTCCCAGGTCGCGCCGTCGGCAGTGCTATTATATTCCCGCAGCGATTTCTGGATTGTCGCGTAGTAAATATCCTACGGTCAGATCCTCGCACGATCCTCCATGCTGAGAGAGATTCCTTTACTCTACGAGTTCTCGTACGGTTTCGGGAATGCCGTAGGTCTGTAGATAGCGATCGACGTCGTTGTCTGCGCCAGCCGAAATTTCGTGCATGAGCTGGCAAGCGCGTGATAATCCTCGGCTTTAGCGGGAGTTAAGGTTC